>CAVNYN010286688.1:0-58956 GCA_963692815.1 Nyctanthes arbor-tristis
CTTTGTTAAAGTTGACGATGGCGACCCCAACATGTCCCCTAGTGTATTTCCAGTGTGTTTAATGAATTTGGATGAGCAAATAGATAACTTGTGGACATCATGTGACAAGACAAGCTACACAACGTACTATTAAGTCATGTTTAACACCCTATATATACAAAAATGCCCCTCTCCTAGCTCAAACACATGGAACTAAGTTGGGTCCAGCCTAGAAGCCATGTGAGTGCAACCCAGTAAAAGAAGGACCCGAAAATAAAAAACGGATCATCATCATTGCACCTATGCCGTGATATCACCATATTCGCAACATGAGTCTGTTATGGCACTAACGAAGTCGAACCTTCATGAAACTTGACACACATAACCCCAATGTGTCAACTTGCGTGTTTCCAACTTGTTTAATGAATTTGGATGAGTGAACAGATGACTTGTGGACATTTCGTGATAAGACAAGCTACACAAAGTACTATTAAGTTATGTTTAACATCCGATGCGTGCGAACGCCTCATCTCCAGACTTGAACGCATTGATCTAATGTTTCAGTATGGAAGCTATATGAGTGCATTCTGGTAAAAGGAGAGGTCCAAAATCAAGAAGGATCGTCATCACTGTACCTATGCCGTTATTGCGCCATATTCGCTGTATGAGTCCGTATGGCCATAACGAAGTCGAAACTTTGTGAAACTTGACAATTGTAACCCCAGCGTGTCCCCTTGTGTGTTCAATGACTATTGATGAGCGAACGGATGAGATGCAGACATCACTCTGACAAGATACGTTACACAACGTGACGTTAAGTCAAGTTTAACGCATATATGTGCAAATGCCCCCTCCCCCCAGCTTGCACGAGTTGAACAAAGTTAGGTTCAGTAGGGAGGCCATGTGAGTGCATTCTGGTAAAATGAGGGCCTCAAAATAAAGAAAGATCGCCATCACAGTACCTATGTCGTTATAGCGCCGTTGTCACAACATGCCTCTGTTATGGACTAAATGAAGTTGAAGCTTTATGAAACTTGACCCTTATGACCCCACCATGTCCGCTCGCGTGTTTCCAATGCGTTTTATGAATTTGGATGAGGGAACGGGTGAGTTGTGGACATCACGTGACAGGACATCCTACACAACGTACTACTAAGTCATGTTTAACACCATATATGTGCAAAATGCCCTCCTCGATTAAACGCATGGATCTAAGTTGGTTTCGGCCGAGAAGTCATGTGAGTGCAGCCCGATAAAAGGACGGCCCCAAAATCAAGAAGGATTACCATCACTGCAACTATACCGTTATAGAGCATATACGCAGCATGAGTCCGTGGTGCCTTAATGAATTTAAAATTTTATGAAACTTGATGCACATGACCCCACTGTGTCCCGTTGCGTGTTTCCATTGTGTTTAATGACTTTGTATGGGCGAAAGGGTGAATTGTGGGCATCACTCAATTCTTTTCCATTAAGTCTCTATTACTCAAAAAGCTCAATAAATGGTCATCAAACTTCGAAATGACTCGAAATTTAATATTTTGAATGTCTTCCAACTATATGCTTGACGTGTTTGACTGAAATGGCCCCGATTTTCAACACAATGAAAAACACATGTAGCTCGATGATCCCTAAAAATGTAACTTGAAGGTTTTAAAAAATGAGGTAAAGTTTAAGTTATAAATTTCATAAACATACTGCTTCTGTTAACACACCCAGACACTATGTTGCTGCCCATTACTGCAGATGTGCTATATGGAGTTAGACATCACTGCACGGGTGTCGTTATGGCAGAAAACACACATGCATGGTTTAGATGTATTTTTGCTATACAATAACATTTACACATAGTGTGGTTTACTCAAAAATAATATAGAAACCTTGATATAAAAATGAAATAATGTGAGTAAGAATATAACTAGAGAGGATTATCGTACCCAAAATATATAAAAAAACTTTCATGTATACATATGAGCAACTTGATTACAAGTGTACAAAAGTTTCATAGCCATGTTGTAGCCTCTTGCCGCCCAAACTTTACCTCGCTGCCTATCACTGAACCCATGCCGTTATGAGATTAAGCATCACTACACAAGTGCTGTTATAGAACAAAAACAGACCTGCAATATTTTCTTCACAAATTCTCCCCTATAAGAAACATTTATCCACATTGTATCTATGCTGTCCATTACTGCTTCACCACAAGAACTAAATGGATTTCAGTTCATAACCATTGCTCTACCTAAACTTTAATGAACTAACACTATTTATGTGAAAATAAAATTTATCAATGTATGAGTGTCATGTACCAAGCATCATATTACAATCATAGATAACACAATGAAAAACAAAGGGAATGAATTTTCAACATATATAACTACGAACAAATCAGCAAAGGTATTACACACCATTGAAAACATGTCTTTATATGCACTCATAATTAGTTACACTGTGAGAAAGAAATCCAAACTCAAAAAAAGAAAACGGCATAAATGTCATGATATCACTTGAAGCACAATATCATATTAGCACATATATGTAGCATCTGTACTACTGCTACAACTACGTAGAAGGAAAACACTTCTTCAAACTGGCATAACGGCATTAATGCAGTTATGTATTACAGATCACGGCACACATTCTGTTATCTCAACAGGAAGCACCATATCGTCATTAGAACATTGAAATTGATTCTAAAAATCAGTTAAAACTCTATGGAAACAAAAAAAATGTTCAAACTAACATAACTGCATGCATGCTGTCATTTTGTACAGATCACGGCACGTATGCCGTTATCACGGTCTGACCATCAGAATCCCCAGAATCAGGATGATACAGACTCCCACTCGAGAAATAACTATCACAAGATTGCATTTCCTATTTTATACTGATCTTTTCTTATTCTTCAAAGGCTTTTGAGAGTTTTGTGAAATACCTCAATACATAAACATTATTGCACCATTTTGAATCAACAAATCTGGAGATTTAGATCCTTCTTCAAGACCCATTGAGCAGATCCCACTGCTGCCATTTGTTTCATCTTTTCTGAACATAACTCCTCCAATTTCCCATGAATCAGCCCTCTTTTTGTTTTTTCCCTCTGTCTGCAACGTTGATTTTGGGTAGAATGGAGTCAACGTTATTTGGGGGCTATTTGGGGGTTAAGTGAGCGGTGAAGATAAGATTTTGTTTTATGTTTTAGTTTTTTTAATAGACTATCCTAGTTGGACAAAAATTATAGAAGCCGCCCTTTTTAAATAAAACTTTTGGTTGACCTCTTGTTTTAAACAAAACCCCCATTTTCTATGGGATAACTTGAAAAATACAAAGGTTTTTTACACACTTTTTAAAATTAAGATACGTGATCGATTTTTTTTTGTGGTGTTTCAAGTGTTTTTACATTGTACTATCACAATATTGCAATACAACGACAACAATTCACCAAAACACCGAGTCACACTAAAACAACTCTTAAAAACACCAAGTCACACCAAAGTAACTCGCTAAAACACCGAGTTAAATCAAACACAACTCCAAAACACCGAGTCACAACAAAAATAACTCGCCAAAACGCCAAGTCATAACAAAAACAAGTCATAAAAACACTGAGTCAGATCAAACACAACCCTAAAATACTGAGTTACAATAAAAACAACTCGCTAAAACACTTCACGTCAAAACAACTCGCTAAAACACTGAGTCACAACAAAAATAACTCGCCAAAACACCAAGTCAAAATCAAACACAACTCTAAAATACTAAGTCAAAACAAAAACAACTCTCCAAAACACTGAATCACAACAAAAACAATTCGTCAAAAGCACTAAGTCACAATATTACAACACGACAATCACAATTCGCTAAAACATTGAGTCACATCAAACAAAACTCACAAAAACACTGAGTCACAACAAAAAAGTCGTCAACACACTGAGTCACACAAAAACAAGTCTGTCAACACACCACGTCACAATACTCAGGCTTTCATTAGCATCTTCCTGCTACTGCTGAAAAGTGTTATTCAGTTCTTAAAAATCTGATTGATGTTGTTCTACTTCAGAATTTAAGGAGATCTTAAGCCCTGAAAGTTCATGACTGTAGACCTTAACTTAGGTGTCAAACTTTGTCCTCCATCCTTGGACATCCTATTTTAATTTCTGTATTCTAGTGAAAAGCTCCTGCCTCGATTCAGTCAATGCTGCAATTCAATCAATTTCGGTTGAATGCGATCAACGACACCAAGCTACTTGAAGACTTGAATTGGTCAAGGCAATGCTGGATCTTTTTTTTTTCTCTCTTTTGATCAAATTTCTGGACCGATTTTAATTTTTGTATTCTAGTGAGAAGCTCTTATCACGTTCTCTCTGTTCACGGAAAGAGGAGCGGGGGAGAAATAGTGGCGGTGGAATCGGAGTTTTCCATTGAACGATGATGTGGATTTTGAGTTTAGATCTCCGATCAAAGCCATGAGATCGGGAGAGGTTCGGCACTCAGTCAAAATCAAAGGTTTTGGTAAAGCTTTTGCCGAAGATGAGGAAGTTGGCGATGTGAAATGAAGTCTGAGCTGGCAGTTTCAACTGTGGTCGTGTGACAAAAGGAAAAGAAAGGGTGGGACTTGGGAAAGAGACAAAGTATGGAGGGAGAAGACGGGTGGGTGGGGGGTATACCTGTTTTCCAAAACTAGAAGTTAAAACCTTGTTCTTAAAAACGGAGGTTGAAAACACCTTAATTGTCTTATTAATCCTTTTTCTATTGTATATATGCCTTTTTTAGTTAATTGAGTATATGATTTTTCTATTATATATGTATATATGCAACTTTTAAAATGTGACTTTTTAATTATATGTAATTTCTTTTTCTATTATATATGTCAATTTCTATCCCATGCGACTTTAAAAATGTGACTTTTTATAAATGTGACTTTTAATTAATTCAGTGGGATTTTTCTATTCTATTATATGCAACTTTTCTCACCCTTTTAATTAAATTTGACCTTTTAATTTAAAAGTAACACAATGCGACCTTTTTTCATGATTGAAATTCTTTTTTCATTTTTTCTTTTTTTTTTTTGAAGAAAAGCTTTCATTCATAAATCAGCTAGGAAATTCCCTCATCACCTAAAGTGAGATAAAGAGGGGAATACAATCAGTCCAGAAAGCATCAATATTCAAAGTACAAGCGTAGGGAGCCAGATTGTGGGCTACCTCATTCCTATCTTTAGGAACATGATAGCACGTACCACATCCATTTCCAATCGATAAAGACCGCATTTCTTCAATTAGGAAAGCCAAAATGTGCAACGGGTTCCTCCTTGCTCAAAGCGTGAATAGTTCTAAGTGTATGCGTTTCTACCCGTGCTAGCTCTTACCCCTTATTGCACACAAACCCCGGTCCGAGCTTGAAAGCCAAACATTCGGCCATGGTTGAATCTATAACCCTCTTCGTCGGCAAGTAAAAGGGCCATGAACTATGCTGGCCTCGTCTCGAACAGCCCCTCCAAACCCCATCCACCCGTCAACACTTCTTATCATTGCATCCATGGAAAGGATCAGTCTATGCACATGTCCAATCCTATTCCTCCAACTTGAACCAGCCATGCCGCAACTCCTTCTATGGATAATTTGCTCAGTTTAGTTCATCTTTTAGTAGGCATCCAATTGAATAATGGTGTAATCACATGTATGCTCGACCATAGAGTCACTCTCTTTGTGGAACTTTTGGTTCCTAGTTTTCCAAATCACCCATGCACCCCATGCATATGATTTTAAAAGCCTTTATAGAAGTAGCCGATCTCAAACTCCACAGAAACCCTCCAAATCTCAACCCCCTCCAACCCCCCAAAGCCCATATGATCCACTTCCATCCACCCAGCCTTTTCCAATATCTGGTGACCCAATCGCACTAGACAAACAAGTGGAGCATGGGTTCGTATGCTTTACATCGAGAGTGCCAAATATCCGCAGCCATATGTCTCCGCCCAAGGTTGTGATTTGTAGGAATGACGCCTCTCCACAACTTCCATATAAAATGTTTCGTATGAGGCAAAATATGGAGATTCCACAATGCCGTCCAACCCCCATCTGCCAGGTTACTACCTCCTTCAACCCCCTATTTTATCCCTTCGTGAATCAAGTGGTAACCAATCTTTACGGAGAACTCTCCGTTCTTTGTAGCGTGCCAAATGAGCTAATCGTTCAGTCCAATACAGCCGATTGGAATAAAAAAGATTTTATTCTGATCAACCAGCCAAAACACAGTCTCAATCACCTTATTCTTCCACTCCCCCCTTCGCCAATCAAATCCCTCACCCATTGCATCACGTCCACTCTAGGTGTCATTGGCCGAAAAGCTGGTCCATCCGGCAGTCAATTATCCTCCCAAATCCTTACATCCTCTTCCGTGCCAATTCTCCAATGTGATCCTTATTCAATGATCTCCTTTCCCCACATCAAGCTATGCCATAGATAGGAACTTCCCTATTTACCCTTCGCTTCAAGAATAGTAGAAAGTGGGAAGTATTTGCTATTCAAAATTCTGCCTGCTAGCGAATCTAGATTTTGAAAAATTCTCTAAACCAGTTTAGAAATAAGACTCTGATTAAATTTCCACATATCACGAAATCTCACGCCTCCATTCCTTTTAGCCAAACTTCTAACTGACCCAGGCCATCTTTCGCTGGCTACCTCGCGCACCCCACCAAAATCTAGAGATGATACTCCTTATTTCATTACATAGTTGAACCGGCTGCTGGGATAGCCCCATAACATAGGTGGGGATAGCTTGAAGAACCGCATTGATCATAACCTCTTGTCCTGCATTTGAAAAATAGTCCGGCTTCCAAGACTGAATACGATCCCAAATTTTCCCCTTCAAGTAGTCAAAAGTTACTCGTTTGTTCTTTCCAATCATAGACGGGAACCCTAAATAATTATCATGTTGTCTCATAACATCCATTCCCAATAGGTCCCCAATCACTTTGCTATCCTCCTGTCATACATTTGGGGAAAATGTGATAGTTGTATTTTCCATATTGACCTTTTGCCCCGACGTTTTCCCATAAGATTGCAATAACTCCAAAATACAAGTAACATCTTGTGTATTAGCCTATGCAAATAATATTGAGTCATCTGTAAAAAACAAATGAGACACCATAGGACCCTCTCGTGTGTATCGCATCTCCTAAATCTGCCCCTGCCCCTTAGCTCTGGTAATCAACCCCGATAAAGCCTCAGCATACATAATAAATAAGTAAGGTGACAACGGGGCACCCTTGTTGTAGACCCGCGAGGGCTTTACACTCCCCTGATAACTTCCATTTATGGTGAAAGTATGCTCCGGCGTTGCAATACAATCATAGATGCCCTGAATCCATTTTTCTGAAAACCCCATCTTCCTCATAATGCCAGACACGAAGCCCCACTCCACTCGCTCATAGGCCTTGCTCGTATCGAGCTTTAGAGCAAGGAAACCCTTGGTGCCATTATTTCGCTTTCCCATTGAGTCGAGAACTTCAAAGGCTGCAATCGCGTTATTAGAAATCATCCTGCCCGGCACAAGGCACTCTAACATCAGCGGGGATAAAACCTGTTTCTATTTATTTGCCCAACATTTTGCAACAAGCTTATAAAGAACATTACATAATGCTATTGGCCGAAATTCGGTTACAAGTTCAGGAGACTTTTTTCCCTGAAATTCCTTTTTATAAAAGTTTATTGATGACAAAGTGCTTATATGTGACTTAAAAGTCACACGAATGTGACTTTTATATATGAGATTTTTTTTTTAATTTTTGTATGTGACTTTTATATGTACGACTTTTTTAGTTAATTATTAAGTTTGAATTTTCTATTTTATATGCAACTTTAAAAATATGGCTTTTAAATTAAATGTAATTTCCTTTTTCTATTATATGTCACTTTCTATCTCATGCGACTTAAAAAAAATATGACTTTTAGTTGATTCAGTGTTCTCTATTGTATGTGACTTTTCTAACTTTTTAATTTAAATGCGAAAAAAAATGTGACTCATTTACATGTTATTTTCTTTTCTTTTTTTTATAAAAAGTAATAAAGACACATTTTCTCTACGTGACTTAAAAGCCACACGAATGTGGCTTTTATATATGTGATTTTTTTTTTAATTTTTGAAATGACTTTTACATATCCGATTTTTTTAGTTAATTGAGTATGATTTTTCTATTATATGCAACTTTAAAAATATGACTTTTTAATTAAATGTATTTTTTTATTATATGTCTTTTTCTATCACGTGCAACTTTAAAGTTGTGACTTTTTTAATTTGAAAGTAACACAAATATGACTTTTTTACATGTGACTTTCTTTTTTTTTTAAATGTATTAATGGCGAAATTTCTTTATGTGACAGTATGTGACTTTTTTATTTTTGTAGGTGACTTTTTATTTAAAAGATTATTATATATATGACTTTCAACTTGAAAAAAAGCAGTAGTAGCATGATTGTGACTTTAATTAGAAAAATGTGACTTTTAAATAAATAACATTCGGTCAAATTAGTAGCATAATAATGATGTGGTATGATTTCATAACCTTTTATTGAAAAGAAAAAATAACGTGATGTTTCGAAAAAAAAAAGAGACATAAAAGAAAAATGATTTCAATTTCCCCTGAAACAGTCAAAGCGGTGATCCAAATCAATTCCCACCGTATTCCCCATAGCACATTCCTTTGGACATATTTTTCTAATATTAAATTATTTTATAGGCATTTCTCTTAAGTCCCCATCAAATGATGCCTAACTCGTCTGATTAAGGGCTAGGCTGAGGTCGTGAGATCTAAATGTCTCAGATTCAATTCTCATACATGGGGTTTATTCTAATTATTATTGTAAATTTATTTCTATTCAGTGTAGATTTCTTTGCGTTGTATTTTAGTAAGAAATATATATATATATATAAGCATTTATACTGATGAAATATAGATTGTAATCTTTCTTTAGAAAAAAAAAACAAAGGTATATATTTTGTCGGAAAAAAATAAAAAAATGGTAAATATATGAACAATCCTTTCCCTCATTCGAATATATACCATTGCTATAATTTTAATACTATTATTATTAATATTATTATTGTATGAAAAAACCAAAAATCAAGGTAAATTTTGTGAGGCAAAAAATCATAAAATGCTATTTTAATTTTGCACAAATCAGGACAAGAGCATATTGCGGGTTATAAAATGAAAAAAAAAAAAAACAATCAAATGCTACAGTGCGTTTTATAGAGGGTAAATAAATAAACTGTCAAATTGAAAACTAAACTTGGAATTTGGCTTGAAAATTGAAATAATTTGGTTTGATTTAAAAAAATTCTAAACTTCAAAATGATTTGTTGTAAATTTCGGAATATGAAAAATCACTTAAAATGAACCTAGTTAATTTATATTTTTAATTAAAAATAATTAATGGGTGAATCAAATGAGAAAACAATCTCAACAATTAGTCTATTTATACATACTTGTGGTACATAATTTGTACAACACCCCTTAAATCTGCACTCTCTTGAAATTTTATTTATTTTATTTTATTTTATCTTATTTTTTTCCTCCCCCCACTCTTGAATTTTGTTAGCTTATGAAAGATGAGGTTAGTGACGTCTCTCTCTCTCTCTCTCTCTATATATATATATATATATGTATACATATATTATTATATTATTATATTAATTAATTCACTTAAGTATCTAGTTTTCATTTTCCCTCCTATAGTTGGGCTCCACAAGAAAACTGATGATGTCACATTTCAATATATATTTTTTTTGTTATTTTTGGTATAATATCTTGGTACATTTACTGGGTTTCCATTTTCTCTCCATTGTATTTGCCAATTTATTCTCTTATCTACATCAACTTCCTTTTCAAGATTTGGAAGATAACATATTGATTTGCTCAAGATTTGGAAGGTAACAATTTGATTTCCATAAAAATTAGGTTAATATCTAATCTTTTTTTTTTTTGTCAGATTAAGTTAAAACTTTTGTCATTTTTTTCAATTATTACTCATTTTCTTAAAACGAAAATTCGCCTTTTACGAAGCCGAATGTTGCTTTTGAAACTAAAAACTGTATTCGTATTTTTCTAGGTATATATATTAAAATTAAAGTTGTCACGCCCCCAATTTTAACAATATCAGAAGCATTTAAACATGTATCTCAAGTCCAAAAATCGAGGGCTAGACTTTACAAATACAATTCAAACAATTATTCCATTGTCGTCAAAAATAACAATCACGTAGCATAATTGAGGGTTAAATTATTGCGGGATGTTACAAAAGTAGTATCGTTAGTCAATCTTATTCCCTGCCTAAAATTAGTAAACTATGCGATACCTCTTATGTAAAGTATCATGATAAATGCCTATAACGCAATATTAGACCATTAATTAACAATACTGAATGAATAGGTTAGATGATTTAAGAGTCGAATCTTTACTTGATTTATGTGTATGTAATCATAAAAAACTAAAACAATACAAATTTCACAAAGGTCAAGAATCTTGCCTAATTAAGCTTGTTATCCAGCAAAACTTTCCTAATTTTTAGTTTTACAAATTTTAATTAATTTGACATATTCCAGTTTTGCAGGTAGTCATATAGTAAATTTATTGAAATATATATAGGAGAAAAGGTGATAATTAGTTTCAAATATAACTATTAATATATCGAGTTTAGATGATAAATTTGGTCATGCTGTTATTTTGTTTGTAACTATAATTATTACACTTCTAAGTCGTTCCAAAACCATGCTACTTTTTTAAAGATTATATTGTTTATTTGTTATACTAAAATATCAATATGGTATTATGGGTACTTACACAAATTAAGGTATTATCTGATTAAAAAGGTATGTGTGGTAGGTATGATCTTACAAACGGATATCGAATGGATACGTATATCATGATACATGCTTGATATGTAATACCATATCATTAACTAATAATATTGAATAAGTTAAATGATTTAAAAAGTAAATTGTAATAAAACATTAAATGAGTATATAAGTGAGTAACTATTAGTAACTTATTAATAAAAATACTAAATAAACAACATATACTTACTACTATTGTTTTGCAAATTTACTTGCGGGTAATTGTTCAATATTTTATTGTTTTATTGTTTATGATTATTATTATTGAAATTTTTTTGGAACTAGTGTTTCTGCGCAATGCACGGGTGAGAAATTAGTTTAAATAAATTTAGGTGGTGTATGTACAAATTATGTGTAACAGGCGTGTACAAATAGACTACTTGCAATATCAACAGTAGGGGTGGCAACAGGGGGTGGTCGTCACTCTAAGTCTTTTTTTGGGTAACACAATTGTACATTTATAAATAGCTATCCCATGTGAATGGTGTGCTCTTCCGATCTGTTTTTTTTCCCAACTTTTCTTTATTTCTCCTCTTTTCTTTCTTATTTATAACACATTATTAGCAATCTTGACATAAAAAATCGCCATTTATGCCAACAAGCAAAATAGAGTGAAGAAGATGGTGAATAGTAAAAATGGCAGTGCATTTTTGAAGTGGTTTACGTGGTGGATCAAACCGCTATGAGGGATCATCATTGTCTCCACTGTGTGTAATATATTTCCCCTCTGTCTCTTATGTTTTTTGTGTATAAAGATGGAGGTCCTTGAGGGGTGAAAATGGAGAGCCAAAGAGGGTTTCCTTCTCTGCAACTTGAGTCTTCTCTGCAACTCGAGAGAGAGAGAGAGAGAGAGAGAGAGAGAGAGAGAGAGTTCAGGAAAAAAATTAGAGAGTTGCCCCCCTTTTTTGAGTGTGTGGTCCATCTTTTCATGCAAGCATTTTCTTTAATGATGGAATGTTGAAATTGTCACTTGATTCTCCCATCTCTTAATTGTTTATTATTTGGTTCATATTTTTTATTGAAGGTAGAAATGGTCCCTTGATATTTAGTTTAGCTCGTCTTAGTCTTCAGTCTTACATGGACTTTAACTAATCAACGCCTTGAGTATTCACCGGAATATTTTTAGCTTTAACCCGTATTTTAGGGTACAACAAATGCCCCTCTAGGTCTGGAGTTGAAGGTACTTCGAGTTTAGACCTTGCATTTCAAAAGTTGCTGGTGAACTGAACCGCTCAACAAAAAATTGTCCTCATCTAGACCTGTATATCGACTGGTCTTGCCAAGAAGATAAGATTTGAATATCTTTGAGGTGACGAACTTACCTCTTAAGTTCATCAAGCTCGATAAAGGTTAGACAAACTGGCACGACCCCTAGACCTCAAACTCCATTCTGTCTGTCTGACCTCATACAGTTAGGTAGGTACGTCTCGACGGATTCCTTGGAGAGAAGAACACTTTATTTACAAATCCCCTTTAGCCATATGAAATGATGAGGTCGCGATGCAGACATCTCGAGCTCTAGGTCACCAATTGGTTTTACTAATAGCTCTGTGACTAGCTTAGCAAACCTTCCATTAAGTGGCATCACCTTTAGGTCTCCAAGTTAGCAACGAGTTGACTTGAGTGTTAGGTCGTAGCCTTTAGTCCTACTACTTGTTATCTTGACCTTTAGTTTGTTAGATCGTGAAGCTCATAGATCAATGACTCAACCTTTAGCATGTGTGATTTGTGACATCACTTTACCTCTCAGGCTAATAGGTCATGTAATTTGCAGAGGTAGGACTTTAGGTTATCTAACCTTTAGTAAGACATGATAACCCGTAAGTCGTCAAAGTCTTCAAATTTGTAGACCAACGACTGACATTCAGGTCTATGGGGGGGGATGGTGTGAACTTTAAGTCTTAGGCCTGTAGCTTAATGACCTAGTGTTCAGGTCTACCCTTCGATGTCAACCTTTTATGTTACTTAACCTGCAACAATATGACTTGGCCTTTAAGACCAGGTCTTTAGGTTATCATGTCAGATAGCTATTGGTTAGCTTGAGGTGATCGTAAGCTCGCTAGCTAGGGTGGTTGGAGATTAGTGTAACTGGATCGTCAGCTCGCCAGCTCAGGCGGCTAGAGATCTGTGTAACTAGATCGTCAGCTTGCCAGCTCGGGCTACTGGAGATTATTGTAAATTAATCGTCAGCCTGCGAGCTCAGGCGGCTGGAGATCAGTGTAACTTGATCGTCAGCTCGCCAGCTCGAGCTGCTAAAGCATCAGCTCACTAGCTTGGGCAGTTGGAGATCAGTAAAACTTGATCATCAGCTCGCCAGCTCGAGCGGCTGAAGCGTCAGCTCGCCAGCTCAGGCGGCTGAAGATCAATGGAACTTGTTCATCAGCTCGCCAGCTAGGGTGGCTGGAGATCAGTGGAACTTGATCATCAACTTGTTAGCTTGGGCAGCTAGAGATTAGTGTAATTAGATCGCCAGTCCGCCAGCTCGAGCTGCTAAAGATCAGTGTAAATTGATCGCCAATCTGCCAACTCAGGCGGCTAGAGATTAGTGTAACTTGATAGTCACCTCGCCAACTCGGGCAGCTGGAGATCAGGGGTTAATAGACTTGAAGCTCATCGTGCTAGATGGCAGTAGGTAAACATGAAAGTAATCTCCTGATCATTATATAAGAAGATATGACACACCTTAAGGAGATCTCGTTTCCAATGTTTATTTCTGTCGAGTGCTCCCCAGCCTCTAATAGGATGAGAGGTTCGACTTGCTTGGGGCGTTTACCCTCATGGATCGTTTGCTCTTGTAGGTTGTTGGCTCGCCTGGAGCGTTAGCTAGAGCCTTGGCTTGCTTGGAGCACTAACTCTCATCTGTTGTTTGCTCAGCTGGAGCTCGTGAGCTCGCCTGGAGGGTCTGCTTGAGCTTTGGCTCTTATGGAGCGCTAGTTCCTATATGCTGTTTGCCCACTCAGAGCTCGTAAGTTCGCTTGGATCGTTGGCTCGCTACACGATGTTTGCTCACTTGGAGCTCGTAAGCCCGCCTGGAGCGTCAGCTAGAGCGTTGGCTTGCTTGAAGCGCCACTCTTGTAGCCTGTTAATCAGCAAAGGGTGATTTGTAACTCACCTGTGAGGTGGTTGTAGATCAGAGAGATATGTAACTCGTCACTTGGATAGCTATAGATTGGAAAGAGATGGCCTTGAGGGGAGCTTGTGATCTCAAGCATTTGCTTGCTTGGATCTTTTGACTAGCCTCAACTGTGGCCAACTTCTTTGTGAGAGTGTAGCATAGTCATGCCTCCTAGTTTGGTTGCTTGAGCTTATAATAACTTCTGGGAAGTTCTATACTCATTTCCAACACTATTTACACCAATGACTTGGCACATCCAGTGATGATAAGCTTATATGTTTTTTCCTCAATGATGAGTTAAAATGACAAACGTTTGCAATATGATTGGCCATGGCTGGGAGCACCTCAACTTTGTCTTGCTATATCCATAAGGTCCCTTAAGATTGACCAAGAGAAGCTTGGTATTTCAATTTAAATTTCTGGCCAACTCATCCTTTACTACTTTCTGCCTCAATTCTCCGAAATTTAAACAAAAGCAGCACATGTCCCGTCGGACTTTTTTTGTCCAATTTAGGGGAATAATTACACTTGGACCCATATGAGGACATATTACAAATCCCACCAATTAAAATACAGCAAGCCCATTACTCAATTCACACTTCAGGAAAAATAATTTACCTAATCCTTTTACTCCCACATGAACAATCATTCTGAATGTCAAATTCTTATTCTAGATATAGGGTAAGTGATCTATCTATTTTCCATTTCCACTCATCAATTTTACCCAGATCCACTTTTTTTTTTTTTTTTTTCTCTAAGAAAAGGGGAAAAAGATCTATGCGATGGTATAGAAAGTTGGTGGGAGAAAGGATAGCCAACACAAATGAATTTGTGTAATTAGTAGTCGCTGGCAGTGAAGGACGGTGGCTCTGACGACATCCCGGTAACTATTGCCGTTGTCAACTTTGGTGGAATTTTCGCCAAGATATTTTCATTTCCTGCCATCTTTGATGCCGGAAAACATCACCTCCACAGGAGAAGAGACTCTTTCAGGCAATCCAGTTGACGGCGTGAAAGGTGGTCGTGGAGATCGGGATTCCAGCAGTGGCAGCGGTGGATGATGAGCCGGCGGAATAACCACCTCAACCTTCAATTCTCCTGGTTGAGATCAAGCACTCTCCGAGAGAAAAGTTGGGAAGAATGCAGAAAGAGAGTGGGCAGTGAATTTTGAGGGTTTTTGCCTGTTGCTTTGTTGGCTGCTCATAGAACTCTCCTCCTCCCCCTTTTTTTTTTTAAACACAAAATGTAGGGAAAAAATTGTCCACCTCTTGAGGTAGACTTCCTTTTATTTTTTAAACACAAAATGCAGGTTTCCTCTATATTTGAGGAAAAACTGTCCCCTAAATATAGGTGAAAACAAACCCTGTTTTTTTTTTTTTTCACTTATTTTAATTGAATTAGAAAATGAAATAACATATTTATTTAGTTAAAATCATACTTAATTTGTATATTACTTATAATTAGTTAAGGTTAAATAATTTATATCTCTCCTAAAAAATTATTTATAACTCGAAATGAGTCAATAAAGAATATCATTGGCAATAAAAGAAAATCTAACTTATTAAATAGCTCATTTTATAAAAGAAATGCGGGAATCGATTAACATTAACAACGATACATTAATAAAGATAAATACGCAAACCAACTTGTTAACATACACAAACTTAATTTTCACAATTATTATATTGCTCCCACAGATGTTCAATTAATGCATCACGGAGTGCGGAGTGCAGAGTGCATTGCGGTATCCCTAATTTGCTGATGACGCTCAGGAAATCTTTCAAACCAAATTTCTTCATCACGTGCCAGCTCAACTTCCGATGCTGGAGCTTCCCTCTGCTCTTGGATTGGGGTATCACGATCACGTTCATCCTCGACAATCATGTTATGCAAGATAATGCAAGTTGTCATTATTTTTTTAATACACATTTGTCCCAATAGCGTACAGGTCCTGCTACAATTGCAAACCTTGATTGCAAAACTCCAAAGGCACGTTCTACATCTTTCCTATAACTGTCTTGTTTAGTGGTAAATAATTTCTTTTTTAGATATGAGGATCGTGAATTGTTTGCACAACAGTCGACCACTTTGGGTATATACTGTCAGCTAAGTAATAACCTATGTCATATTCTTTTCCTTGAATGACATAACGAGCTAGATGTGTTTTACCCTGAGCAAGATCGGAAAAAAGATGAGACCTTTCCAACACATTAATGTCATTAGCGACGTTCCCCAGTTGATAATTGCGTGCCCCGAGACTAAGCCTCCATACTTTGGCATGACATTACATTGTTGATTAACACAATGCGCCAAGAATAGATTGTTATTGCTTTGCATATGAACAATCACTTCTGTTTTTGAATCAATCATTTCAATCACAGAGTTGTAAATCTATGGTTCACTTTCATTTTCATCATTAAGGTATGTAGAAGAGGAACCTCCAAAGTTAAAATTCATTTTTCTCAAATGCTAAAAGTAGGTGTTGTAGTAAAATTGGGGGATGGACCATTCTTAAATAGAGGAAGATGAGTCTGTGGTAGGTGGCACGTGATGGGCAGCTGATACAAGTGTGTAGTAGGTGACACATGATAGATAGGTGATATCAGTTTGTGGTAGATAGTATGTATGGTGTGTGAATTAAAGAATAGTGAAAGCTTCAAGAAGATAGTGAATAGACAAGAAAATTCAAACTTGCAATAGTGAAAGCTTCAAGAAAATGCAGACCTTTATTTAGGGAAAATCAAAATTTGCAGATAATCAAATTTTGCTAAGGAAAAATCCAAACTTTACAGAAGAAAACTTCAAACTTTACAGAAGGAAAATTCAAACTTGCAATAGTGAAAGTTTCAAAGTTTGCAGAGAATCACACTTTGCATAGCACTAAATTTCGCTAAGGGAAAATCTAGACTTTGCAAAAAGAATCGATTCTTTGTAGTAGGAATCGATTCTTTGCAAATTATGGGAGCAATAAAATCACTTTTCCAGTTGAAATGCTTATTCATACAAGTATCTGGAAAATTAAATACGTTCCATTCTATCTATAAATAGCTGAACATCCATCGTAATATATACACCTTGATTAATAAATCCTAGAATATTACTTGTCAAGTGAAATTAATAATGGCATCTCGCTCGTGGTCCAAGTTATTCACGCGAAGAAGACATGTGTCTTGTTCATGTTTGGTTGGATGTTACACAAAATCTAATTGTTGGCATAAACCAGTCAAAGTCCATACTATGGAATCAAAATAGATGAGTACAATAGTAAACTTCCACCATCCACCACGCTGCAACGTACTATGAAATCACTTGATAAGCGAATGCAAATGATTAAATTTGCAATCAACAAAATGCCTGCCTGTATTCACCAAGTTGAAGAGGCTCATTCAGGTTGTGCTTCTGAGCATGACATTGTAAGTGTTAGGTTCTAGTACTATTATTTTATTGTACACTATTGAACTTAATCTAAAACGTACGTGATCGAACCATGATCGTAGTATCGAAGAGTAAAAGATATGGTGGAGCATCAAGAGCCAAAATTTTCAATTGGTTGGAACTTTGATCATGTAGCCTCTAATGAAAGACATGGAGAAATTTACTAATGACGAAAACCCTGTAAGGAGATTTGTCCAGCGTCAGAGGGGCAACAATAGTTCCTCTGAGCCTAATTCTCCTTGTCAGGATGACTACATGTCCTCACCATGTGCGTCAATTCTTGGAAGATGAACAAATTAGAATTACTCAAAAAAGACGTAGGCGTAAAGGTGAAGGGTCTCATAATAGTTCAAGATCTTTCAATCAGTTCTTTGGAGATCTTGGAGGATCATCAAGTCATTTGCCGGATTATTGAAATTTGTGGTCGTAGTTTGCCCAGCCATATCAATTTCTCAGTTTGTTTTTACAGAAAACTTAAAAACACAAATTCCAATAATCCGGCAGATGACTTGATGATCCTCCAAGATCAACAAAGAACTGACTGAAGGA
This sequence comes from Nyctanthes arbor-tristis, assembly GCA_963692815.1. Classification (NCBI taxonomy): domain Eukaryota; kingdom Viridiplantae; phylum Streptophyta; class Magnoliopsida; order Lamiales; family Oleaceae; genus Nyctanthes; species Nyctanthes arbor-tristis. The sequence goes on from CAVNYN010286688.1 coordinate 17,975, forward strand.
TCCTGAACTATTTTGAGACCCTTCATCTTGATGCCTGCGTCTTTTTACAAAAGTATATGTGAAAAAAAATAAGTTGAAATTAAATATTCTAACCACGTTACCTCCTAATCCTTAATTCACGTAAAATACCTATTAACCTATCTTTGTGGGATGGGGGGAGTAATAATTAATGAAACTATTACAAGAGAAATTGGATGTCTATTTTTACTTCTAATGAGAATTTTGCAATCATCCATCATAAACATATGATGCTCATAACTTAGACGAATTGTTTTATAAAAACTTCAACTAGATTTTTCACTGTACGTAACATGTGTTGAGCTCTTAGGAAATTTTATACATAAAATGTAGTGTAATTGTACTTGTCATGCTTCATGTTGTACTTATACGCAAGTATATTATTATGCCTGCGAATAGACAAAATAAAATTTCTGTATATAATAATATTATTTATATGTGTGTGTATGTGTGTGTGTTTTCTTAAGATTTTTTAGGTAGTAATTCCAATTAATTAATACTCCTTCCGTCTTAAATATATAGTTCACTATATTGTTTAATAAAGATTAAGTTAGAAAGGCACATTTTGTGATCTGTGTTCCTAATTTTTCTATATTTAATAAGTAGAATTCAAAATTGATAATCATAATTAAAATATTAAATAGAGACATATTTGTGAAGAAATGCAAGTTGGAATTTCTAATATAGAAAATAGACCATATATTTGAGACATTCTACAAAGAAAAATGGGACTAAACAATCGGGACCGAGAGTGTTTTTTTTGTGAAGTTCTCTTATGAATTTCATGTCTCTTTGTTCACAAAGTTTCTGCTAAAATTCATTCTTATTCTTTGTCAAATTAAAATATTGATATATGAATTCAAGACTGATTAAGAATCGATTAGTATTCAACACGTGCATTGCCTTGGGAAGATTGGTTCCCTAGGTTTCATATATATTAAAAAAAAATTCATTACATAATTTGCAAAAAACAATAAATTGTTAGAATAATTATGTCAAATGAAATAATAATATGAACCATAAAAAATGTTCATGGCACCAAATTTTTAAATAGTTTTTTATTTAACTAAAAAAGACATAAATAAAGTGAACAAAATTATTATGACAGAAAATAAAGTTGGTGTGATATAATTTTAGCCATATACCATTATGACAGAATTACATTATGCTTTTTTAGCTGTTGCGTAATGCAAATAAATGGATTTTTATTGCCAAAAAAAAAGACTAAATCATTTGATTTACTCAAAATTATTCTGAAATATGTTTCCAAGTTTTTCTGAAATAGATTTTGGTTTCCATATCATCAGGGATTCTGGGAAGGAAATTTTGAAAATTAAACAAACACATAAAGAAATAGGGATAATGCTAATCATAGACAACTGCAAAAAGGGAAAAAGATTTTCTAATTGCGTCAGATAAAATTGTAATTGTCCATAACATTATTATTAATATCAATATTATTATTATTATTATTATTATTATTATTATTATTATTATTATTATTATTATTATTTCCCCTTCACGCATTTTGAAGAATCAACTTGGGAGTAGTTATCACTATTTGAGAATTGCTTTATAATAGCAACTTCATTTAAGAGGAAAGTTTCTAGCTTGCTCATTTAGAATTGATTCCTCGTATTTTGCAAGTGCAATCTATTATTCTATAATAGATGTTTCTTCGAGCGCGATTACTATAGTATTCATTTATAATTTTCTAATAACTTGACTTTGCTTCAATATGTTGCAGTGGCGTGTACTGCTCATTTGGATGTACATTTGTATTCTTTTGATTGGAACCAGGTATACTAGCTTCGCCAGATTGATCCTGAGCCTTCAGGGCCCTCACCCCTAGAACCCTGAGGGAGGTAAATCGCGGGATGTGCCTCGTCTAGTCCTTAGTTCCACTCACAGGCTATACACTTATGCGCACAAAAGGTCCTCTACCACACACTCTAACACCCTTCAGTGGAAAGTCAACACTCCAAGTGCCGTCAGTGGAGAAGTCCACACTCCAACACCCTTCAGTAGAAATTCCATACTCCAAATGCTTTCAGTGGGTTTCGAACCCTCACCCTACCACTGGAAGCGAGCCTTTGCGCTGATTGTTTGACCAGACGAGATTATTTGGTAGTGTATCAGGTGGTTGATTTGATATAGCAATTATCAAGTGCAATCTCACCCAGACACTAAACCTAAGTTTCAAAATTATTTATTGCAGATTTTTTGATTCTGAAGGGTTAGAAGAGTTTGCTCTTTTTTACCTAAAAACTTGCTAGGCATGTCTTGTGAATAACTACTCATGTCATTTTGTTTTTTGCATTTTTTTTTTTTTGGTTTTTTGGAAAGGAAAGTAACAATTTCATTAATCCTAACCAACCCCAAACCGTGGCACCAAAAAAAAAGGCATACAATCAGTCCAATGGTTCTCCCCCGCATTATACAAAACAAAGGAAGCCATTTGATGAGCCAAAACATTGCTACTTCTAGGAATATAACTAACGAAACCACAATATAAGTCATCGTAAAAAGAAATAATATCACGAAGAATTAAAGCATCTTCTTCCGTACCATTAAATGATGGAAGTCGTCGCACCGCTAGTTGGGCATCAAGACTCGCTTCCTCAATTTGAAAACCTCACATCCGAGCAAGCTTCAACCCATATCGAAGTGCCAACGCCTCCACCACGGTCACACCATATTCCTCCTCAGCATGGAACACAAACGCCCAGTACACCATCCCATTCACAAATGACACCTTCCAACCCAATCTGTCCCTAGATCACTGCCGCGTCTGTAAATAGTCTCACACCACTAACACAAGTTCGTCTCCCCTCCACCTGCACACTTGGACGGTCATCCTTCCCCCTTGTTGAACAAAGCCCAAGCCTTAGGTTGCTGGAAGCCTTTGATATTGGAATAAAAAGGATGCCGCCATATCTGCCACCTCTCTGGTAGTCTACGAACTATGCCTTTATGAAAAACCCTATTACATTCTGTCCAAATTTGCTATAAAATCATGCAGAAATACTCCCATTGGGAAGTATCATGAATTGCAAAAAAACCATATACCAACTCCACCAATCGGTAGTACAAGAGACCCTTAACATCCCTCCACAAATCCACCATCTTCCATAATTGTTTTACCCATAAGCAACTTAAGAAAATATGCTCATTTGTCTCCAACGCTCTACACCGAGTGCACCAGTGCTGCCTACCAACATGATCAGCAAGCAAATTATCACCCATCAGGAGTGCATATCACCTTCCATCTCCCTGTTATAGAACTTGAACTCCCAAAATTTTCAGCCACTCTGTGACAGCGAATCAATTGGTAACCACTCTTAACCGTATACTGACCTGAAGAAGAATAATGCCATATCTGTCGGTTAAGTTCATGAGCTTCGCCGAGTGGAATTCTCAAAATAACAGCAGCGTCTACTGGTAAAAAATTGTCTTTGATGCTTTCATCATCCCACTGTCTATATACCATGATTAGCTCTGCACTTTTTGGACCTCCCACATAGACCCAGTCTACGGCCGAAACTGAGTTGGTTGTGGAAGCCATGGGTCCGAAAAAATATCAATATGCTGCCCCGAACCAACACGCCAATGATATCCTCTTTGAATCACTTCTTTTCCCCATACCAGACTTCTCTATACGAAAGACGCATTGTGCCTAACTGTAGCTTCCATTACATCAACATTAGGATAATATTTCCACTTAAGAACTTGTGCAGCGAAAGAGTCTGGGTTCTCAATCACATGCCACGCTTGTTAATTTAGCCACAAGTGCTTGATTAAAATTAACCCTCTAAACCCCAATCCACCACCATGTTTAGCGTCACATAACCATTCTAACTCATCCAAGCCATCCGTCTTTACCCCATAGCCATCCCTCACCAGATTTATTAAGTACTTTTTCTCCCGCAGTCGATAGAAGCCTACTTTTCCACCCATTCAACTTCTTCCATATCCTATATTTCAGAAAGCCCAAACACGTCTCTTATTCCTCCCCACAACCAAAGGCAAGCCAAGATATACCTCATGTTGCCTTGCACCATTAATACCCAAAACCTGTAGCAATGCAAACCGAATGACCATCCTAGTATTAGGGAAAATGTAACTACCAACTCATGTCATTTCATTAATATTGAAAATTATGGTTGGTTAGCGTACGTTTTGAGTCCATTTGCTTTCGTTCCTCTATAAAAATATCAAAGTTAGAAGTGGGGCGATTCCGCCTACCAACAAAATTAACATATATTTTCTGAAAAAGAATCACATTAGATTAGAATAATCCTATATGCGCCTATCCAAACAACCTAGTAATGTTTGGTAATTGAATGATTCATGATTTTGGTGGTTAAGAAAAGATTACTCTAGTCATGTCAGCATATGCAGTGTTTGGTACTTGACCGATTGATTGTGATGGTTAAGAAAACGCGTTTCTAAAAAGACATTGTAGCCAAGTTACTACGTCACTTTACTGAGAGTTATGTTAGTCAATAAAGAACAAAAATTATAGTGGCAATATAACTGCCCAATTTTCCATTAAAATTGGGAAAATTAGGTAAAAAACTGGAAATTGTAGAAGTTAAAGGAAAATATGGCAAAACATGATCACCACTAAATAATTACTCCCCCGTCCCAAATATATAATCTACTTTGTTTCTTCATGTGAATTAAAAATTGTATTAGAAACATGCATTTTGCAATTTATGTTTTTAATATACCTTTATTTAATGAGTAAAATTTAAAGTTAATAATTTTAACTCAATCTATTAATATATAAAGGCGCTTTAGTGGAGGTCTTTATTTACCCGCCCATTTTTCTGTGGCAGCCTTTGTAGTTAGACTTTCGCAGTAACCTATTTGTGTGGTTCCTCTTTTATGTGTTTAGTTTTTTTAATTAATTAACTTTTTTTTACTTAAAAAAAATTAATTAACTTTGTTCAGCCGGATTTTTATCTCTTTCCCAATAGACTCCTACTTTCCCTCATAGTTTCCTTTTCCAGTGATGTCTGATACGTATTTTGAAATCATTTTTTTTTATTTTTTCACCCGAATTCTTATCTCTTTTCCAATAGATTCCTTCTTCTCCTCGAACTTTTCCATTTCTAGCAATGGTAATCTATATTTCAAAATCATCGTCGATATTTCCATTTTTTCCCTTCCGTAAATTATGTTCTACCATATTGCAGTGGTCTGCAATAACCCGCTTCCTCCGCCCGGTTAGCTTCTGGTGGAGTTATGTTATTTGAATTCTTACCCTATAGATGTTGTGTTATTGGTCTCTCGATGGATCCTCATCTTGAATGCGTTTGGGTATGGAAATATATCAATATTTCCTTAGTCCGTTATCTTTAATGCAATACGGTAAGGAAATATCAAATTTTCCTTAATTTGAATTTTGGAATCCCCTTGATTCAAGCTACATATTCCATTGAACAATTGTCTGATAATTTTTTTATTTGATTGTGTATGTATCATTGTGTGGAAATTGTTAAAACCAGTCAACCGAAAGACTGGTAAGACCAAATCTGCAATATATATAATTGAGCAAATAGAATTGCTTAGGATTGTTTGATGACTTCGTTCTGTGTTTGGTTTTTGGTCTTTGGTTACTCAATTGTTGATATTGTTTGTTTGACAACATGTCTAAGTTATTAGTTGTGCATATGGTTTAGGTTCGATAAGGTTTTATTATAGTTGAAGTTTCAATTTTTATGATGTTATTTATGTTCATTGGCACATTAACTTTTATCAATTAGCAACTTTTTAGGATTAATAGAAATTATTTTTTCAATGATTATAGACGGGAGATAAGAAATCTAATGATGAGGTGAAACTTGGATTCACGAAAATTGAAATATGATATGGTGAAGTACATTTTTAGCTGAGGTAGAGGTAAACATTCATCTTTTTATCAATTGCCTTTGAAAGAATTACCTGGATTGTCTCATAACTTAATGACATATTGCTGGAATTTTGCTGAAGAAATTTTTATCTAATCTTGTGGCGAGTTATTGCTAAATAAATATGTGAATTTAGCAAGTTGATTATCTTTTTGGTTTATCACGGTTTCTTATGTTTATGGTGATTTGGTTCCCACAGTCACGACGCTCTTCCGATCTCTCTGTGGCAATGGTAAGCCAATATGGCTTGCAATTCTCTTTATGTATCCTAAATTCAGTGCATTGGTTCGTGACCACATCTTGAAAAGCCTACCAATTTTTAAGTTCTAATGAAATTTTAAAGAATATTGAGATTATGCCTATGAACTACATTTTAGGAACCTCATTTTATAACCCTTTTTCGGTATTAGTTGCAAATAGGCAGTCCCATTAATATGAGTCAATGATACTCATATTGAAATTGGCCATACAGAAATGGGTGGCTGCATTGATATGAGACAATGATACTCATCTTATAACTCTTTTGTTATGGATTTGCTGGCGCTGAGTAATAGGAAGTACAAAGTGCTTGGCATAGAGTTGTGGTAAATGCAGATGAAGTAAAACAAGAATTTAATAGCTTCGTTCATTTGGTATTGTTGTTGTTGTTGCTGCTGCTGCTGTTGTGCTTTTTTTTTTTTTTTTTTTTGGGGGTTTCTCTAATTAAATGTTGACCAAATCTATTGAAAATCACCATTGATGTTTAGAGAAGAACAAAGATATATTGAGGAAAACACCATTAGTCAAGAACCTCCTAAATGTTAAATATTGTTCTTTGAACAACTTTTTTTAACTTTACATTTAGGTAGGCTAGTGTTCTACATATATATTGTCACAGATTTCATTTTTTTCCCCTTTTTTATTTTTTTTTAATTTTTTGATACAAGGTGGATACAAGGGAGGGGTAGGTGTGGTTCGAACTCGATTCGGGACCTCCCGCTTGGAAAGGGTACTCAACTGAAAAAGAAAAAAAAATGAATATATTATAACATACTCTTAAAGTATATGGCTTTATCATTAATAAAATCATGAATCATATGAAGCAAAACATATAAGGAGAAATAAGGTACGGTCCATTAAATTGTGAGCTATTGTTTGGTAAATTTTACTAATTTCCTAACATGTTATTTAGCCATCTATAGTTAGTATGGTTTCTTTGTATAGTTTCTATATTTTGTTGACTTAGATGCGTTGGGTGATCTGGTACGTAAATTTTAACTTGAATTCTTTATAATATAAAATAACATAAAGTAACTTCAATAATAGGTTCATTTAGAAACTTTTGGACTTTTTCTGCTCAACTTGGTAGGGAACGATGGCATTTCAATCTTCACTTAACAATAGCATGCGAATATGATTTAATCAGGAACTAATTATTATTTCACTTAAGTGTTATGTACTTGGGCATTGGTATTATTAAGCATTCATGGGTTCTATTTATTTGATTTGGATGCATGTTAAGGAAAATATTTGATTACATCTGCAATCTAAATATGTTATTTACATAGTGTGTATGTAAAATATTTAATTTGCAGTAAACACGGATTTCAATTTATTTCATGGTATGCACAATGGGATGAAATTAAATAGGTAATATAAAGTTTTCTAATTAGGATGAAACTAACTATTCTAAAGTTGTGAGAAATGAACTTAAGAGGTTTTTCCACAGGTTTGGTTATGATAAAACTATATATTCATTATGGATCAGTCATTATGAGGTAGAAATGTCTATTGCTTTATTATTGGTTCCATTTATTATTTTCAAGGGTCCTTTTGTTAGAAATTATGTGGGTATGACCTTTGTTATTTTATCATGCCATGCTTCATCAACTGGCAAGTGTTTTTACCTATTTCAGTTTGGTGTGGCTAATATGCTTGATATGATATTACAGTAAGACACACGGTATGAGAGCAGGTTGCAAATTGAAGTCCAACCAGCCATTGCATGCCAAAGGAATTGTGCTTGAGAAGTTGTTAGACTCCATCTTTTTTTTTTCAGTTTTCATTAATGTCTTCTTAATTTGTTTGTGCAATAATATAATCATTACCTGAATCTTTGGCAAAGGCATTGAGGCTAAACAGCCCAACTCTACTATTTGTAAATGTGATAGGTTTCAATTGATTAAGAGTGGCAAGGGGAAAAAAAAAGAATGGCAGAAAATTTGCTGCTTTTGTTCATTGAGGAAAATGTTAAGTTGATCATTGAAAATGCTTTCTTTTTTTATTTCTTTCTCCTGTTTTACATTGTCTTTATTGCCTTGTGTTACAGGATGAGTTTTTGATTGTTGGATTCGAACGTAAACAACATACTGTGGGAGATATTCCTTGTGTGTCTCATCATTCTATTTTCTTTGTCAAATGCATTATTACCAGGGTGATATTTTCTTATTTGACACAAGGTGCTTTACTTTTTGGTATTCTTATATTTGAATTGGATGTCTATTATTATACTCTAATTAAAGTGTAAAAAAAACTTGGTTCTAGTTACTTTTACTTCATCCAATGGTATTGTTATTCGATGCTTGCTACATCAATGGATAAATCATTAATATCTTTGACAAGTTGAATTCGAGTGATTGATTGATCATCAGTTCTATCTCTTGATTGTAAGAAACAAGTCTATATCGAATTGGTCAATGTATTAGAGATTATTCTTTTTGAAAGTACAGTGAAATATATATTGGATTCTTTTTTATTTTAAAATAAAAATTCATAACTTTGAGTTCTATTGTATTTTTATTTATTTATCTCTTTCAGAATGTCTTCTCGTGCAACGCACGAGTGCAGTGCTAGTATTAAATGATGGTGAATTAGTAAATTACTACAAATTAGATTTTTTAATAAAGAAATAGGAGTGCTATATATTTGAAAGGGAAACAGCATGTTAAAATTACGAAATGACTTGGCAATAGAGTCCAAAGTATTGTGTCATGACAACGTTATGCTAAACTAGCCCATTTAGTCCATGCACTTATATCTAGCCTATTCTATTTTGGTAGTTCGATCGTGGAATTTTTTCTTTCTGTATTTCCAAACTACCCATTAGCACATTATCAGTAGTCAAAGTACCCATAGTCCTTTCTTTTTCCCACTTGTTCCTTATCATTTGTTTAACAAGTTTTCTTTATTTTCATTTGTGACTTTTAAATGGAAATTCAATATGTAACTTTTTTTAATTAAACATGAGCACAATCAATGTGACATTTCTAAATTGAATGTGTTTTTTTTTTATTTGTGACTTTTTTTTATTTTTATATGTAATTTTTTAATTAAACATAGCACAATCAATGTGACATTTTTAATTTGAATGATACGTGACTTTTTAATTTTGATACGTGACTTTTTAATTGAATTTGATCTTTTCTATTTGTCAATTATTTTCATTTCAACATGTGATCTAATTAACAATCAATATGACATTTTTTTTAAAAAAAATTTGAATGTGATTTTTTATATTTTTAACTTTTTAACAAATGTGACTACTTTTTAATTTGGCTGGTCAAAATTCATCAATGTAATATTATTTTGCTCATTTTACTCTAACATGCATCATTTATTAAGATAACAGCAAAAACCACCTCTAATTTCGTCTTGAAGACCCTAGTCTTTAACCTTTTCTAATTCCTTCATTAGTCATCGCCGTCAATCGCCATTGCCCCATCGCCACAACTTTCAATCTGTAGGTCTGCCTGCATTTTGGTTGCCACAATTTTTTCATATTGCAGGAAACTCTCTCGTGCTTTTAGCATCACTTGCGAACCCTAGGGTTGGTCACGCTAGAGTCTCAACTTTTATCATTGCGGTTCAGCCAAATAGCCCAGCAAAGCATTCCAATCAAGACCTTAGCATCTGCATTCTTGTTGAACAACTCATACGCCCATTCTTTAAAATCAACAGCAGGAGGAGTGTGGACCAAAATACCCGCTGCCCTCCAAACTTTCTGAGCAAATACACAATAGCTAAAGGTGTGAAGCACACTTTGATCATTCAAATGACACATGGGGCAGCAAGCTTCAACATCTACTCCCTTGCAAATCAAGTTGTCAGCCGTGGGAAGAACATTAGATGAGAGGTGCCATAACAGATTCTGAACTTTTGCTGGGATTTTTAGATTCCAAATGGATTTCCAGTAGCCATCAACCAAGGTAAGCCTTCAAATTCTTACTCATAGTATGGGAAGTTGAGGGAGTAATGAACCTGCAATTATAAAAGCAAAGACTGAGCAAATATAATTTTTTTGAGCTCTAAATATTATGGAAAGCAAAGAGAGGATTGGAATACGATATAGTGAGTGAAACAAAGAGTATACATACTTGGCATTCTCCAATTCTAGAATAATTCGACTAGATTCATCTACCTGCTCGAGTAAAGCATGGTTCGAACCCTTTTGACCAACGGTTGCTCTATTCTCTTCTCCAGAAAGAGGGGGATCAACTTTAGCCCAGATTGTGACTCATCATTTGAATAATACCCTTCCTCATCTTGCAATCCATGCACTCTAGGCATTGAATTCCATCTTGCATTACTAACCATTGTGTAGTTTTCTTCAGAAATTTTTGTCAATATGTAAACATTATGAGATGTTTGAGGTTTTATATGGGAGCACAATGAGAAGCAGCCTTTAGGTTTTTAAAAAATATTGAAGGGAGTGTAAAAAAATTTGGAGGATTACTGAGATTAAAGCGCCAAAAATTGGCGTAAAAACAAGAAATTGAAACGATATTGCCGCATGAAAGAAAATGGCAGAAGAATGAAGCGGCGCTCAAATTTTGAGAGATGTAGCACTGGAATTTAGAATTATATATACTTATATATTATTATATTATTATTATATATACTATATATATGTGGTCAACAAGGCGTCTGAAACGTCTTTTGGTGAATAATATATATTAATAATTAATGATACAAAATAAAGTTAATTGTTGATTGATATCAATTTAGATCAATGTAATCTGTGACTTATATCTTCATTTTTACAATTATTAAAAATTTATTTGATGATTGTTACAATGTATTTAACATCATGTGCAACTCGTGAAAGTTGGTACTTACTAACCCTTTGTTTCATTGTTAAAGCTCCCCAATAGCCACATTTCCGTGAACTCAATTTAAAAAGTGCAAAAGCATACTTTTAATTAAATCACATTCTCAACGCGTCACTAACAATATTATGGTAAATCAAATGACGTAAAAAAAATGACGTCACTCAAACAAAAAGCAAGCTCCGCCACTGGACAAGAGAGGGGTGGAACATGTTTGGAGTAGATTGTGAGATTGGGGTATAAATTTTTTTATTTTGTTTTTTTTTAATGGGTGATGTGGAGTGCCAGGTTGTGACAATTCACAACATTTATTTTTTTCAAAATTGCTTAACTCAATCAGTTGCCGAGCCAGACTTCGAGATGTGCGTATGCACAAATTATTCTGTAAGAAATTTAGAAACAAACACTTACAATTCCAATCTTTTATTCCAATTGCACCCTTGGGTTTCATACTTGGATAACGTTGTAAAATTACATTTTTTTTCAATATTTTATTCCAATATTTGACATTTTTTTCTGATGGTAAAAGTTAGATTGGGACTATACAAGACAATAAAACATGATAAAGGACAAACATACATTGGTGATTATTGTCTATGATGGCATGGATGACTTTGAAGTTTACCGCTGAAATATCATTCGTGCGTCAGCTAAAGGAGCACATAATGGGACAAAAAATCTAGCCTCCTAGTAATTCATGCTCTAAAGGAAAGCAGTGTTGGCGTGAGCTGAAATATAAAATCTATATTGTGAGCTTAAATCATCTAAAATCTATATTCTAGATTCTAAAACTTGGAGGTTCGTGGTAGACAAGTCAGAATCAAGTAGCAATCTTCCCTATATGGAATGAAAAAGAAGATTTACAGAAACCTTCCTTGTATTTGTATATCAAATATTCTGTATATTAATAGACTGTCTATAACATTGATTATTTTCCTTTCTTGTAATACCTAGTGTGGTGTGTATATTGAGCATAGTAGATGAATGAAATATACAATAAATTACCTTTATATTTTTCATATTTCTACATGGTATTAAAGCCACACAACTCCTGGCTTTTCTGAAAAACTTTTGATGGTAGGCCCTAGCCATGGAATCCCTCTGGGGAATTGACCAACCTTGATCCTTTCCACGAATTCACCATCAGAATGACCAAAGTTTTAAACCAAAAACAAACTCCTTCCATTACCACTGAAATTTCTACGGCCCCTATTAGCATAAAATTGGATGGTTTGAATTATGCGCTATGGTCCCAAGTTGTTGAGATGTACATCTCTGGCAAAGACAAACTTAGATTCATCAATGGTGATACTCCTCAGCCTCCTATGACTAATCCTTCCTTTTGCAGACGGCGTACTGATAACGCAATTGTTAAAGGAGGGCTCATTAACTCTATTGATTCCTTGATGGTTGGAAATTTTATAAGGTTTCCTACAGCAAAAGAAGTTTGGGACACAATTGCGACAACCTTCTTTAATGGTAGTGACATATATCAAGTGTATGATCTCCGACGGCATGTGACTCTATCAAGGTAAGCCAGTGGTTCCTTGGAGAAATATTAAACTAGATTGCAAAGATTATGGCGTGAAATAGATTTTCGTCGCTCAAATCCCATGGAATGCCCAGTAGACATTCAACACGTCAATAGACTTATTCAAGAAGAACGAATTTATACTTTTTTGGTTGGCCTTGATGATTGACTAGACAAAATCATGGCTGATATTCTTCAATCTAATCCATTCCCTATAGTTGAACAGGCTTATACTCATGTACGAAGGGAAGCAATCAGACAACAAGTCATGATTTCTGGTGAGATGGATGGAGTTCAAGGGCTGTTTTAGCCTCTAAGAAGCTGACATTGGGACCTCCTACTGGTGGAAAAAATGACAAGACTCAAATCTCCAACCCAAGTACCAAGTGTATTCATTGTCAGAGTCTCACACACAAAATTGACGAGTGTTTTAAGGTGATTGGATACCCTGATTGGTGGGATGATTACCAAGCAAAAAGGTGTAGGGATAAAGCAACAGGTAAAGCTGCCATCATTGTTGCAGAACCAAACATTTTGCTTACACCACCACCTTCAGGAGATCCAGGCACCTCAGGTCTTGTTCCTATTACTACTAATGAAGTGGAGATGATTGGCTCCTTAACTCAGGAGCAACTGATCATATGACTTTTAATGTTAAGGATTTCACTAGTACATAATCTCCTCGGTGTACTAAGATTGCTAATGCAAACAGTGTTACTTCACCAGTGATGGGAGCTAGGACTATGAATTTATCGCCTTCTTTACAATTATCTAATACATTGCTTGTGCCATCTTTGTCTCATAAGTTGTTATCTATTGTTCAAGTTACTACAGAATTGAGCTATGTTGTACTAATGTATCCTGACTTTTGTCTTCTTCAGGATATTCTGACAAAAGAGATCATTGGGCGTGGTACTAAGAGGAGGGGATTATATTATATTTATGATATCAGTACGGGACATGCTCAACTTATGAATTAGTCTATTACCCCTAAAGAAAAAGAGATTTGGATGTGACATCGACAGTTGGTTCACCGATCCTTTTATTATCTTCAGCATATTTTTCCATATTTATTTAAACATCTTAATGTTTCTGAGTTCAAGTGTGACACATGTATTCTGGCCAAGAGTCATCAAGCTACTTGACCATTAAGTATGAATAAAAGTGACACACCTTTTATATTAATTCATTCTGATGTATGGGGTCCTTCACCTGTCTCAAATTTATCTGGATATCGATGGTTTATCATATTTGTGGATGATTGCACCCGTATGACTTGGTTATATTTAATGAAACATATGGAAGAAGTTACTATTATTTTTGCAAGCTTCCATGCTATGATTCAAACACAGTTTGGAGCAAAAATGAAAATTCTGAGGTCAGATAATGGGGCCGAATACATCAATAAACAGCTTAAGACATACTTAAGTAGACATGTCCTAATTCATAAAACCTCATGTCCACAAACACCTCAATAGAATGGAATTGCTAAAAGGAAAAACAGACATATTCTAGAATCAACACGTGCTTTAATACTTGGGGCTGGTATTCCTAAACTATTTTGGGCTGATACTGTCTCTACTACTATTTATCTCATCAACAGGATGCTGTCTAAGGTATTGAATTTCAAAACCCCACTCCAAGCTTTATCTAATCACATGACCATTCCATCTCCCTTGATACTTCCACCCCGAGTTTTTGGTTGTGTTGCTTATATATACTTATATAAAAACCAGCACACAAAACTTGATTCATGCACTATATGGTGTCTGTTCTTGGGGTATGGATCCCATAAAAAAGGGATATAGGTGTTGTGACCCTATTACAAGATGTCTTTATGTAGCGATGGATGTACAATTTCTAGAGTCTGATATGTTTTACTCTGTAACCAGTTCTCATCTTTAGGGAGAGACATGTGATGAAGAGTTAAACTGGTTAACAGTTTATGTATCTATGCATCCAGGAAATGTCCCCAGTGCGAAATCTGATATGGGCTCTAGGGGTCTAGAATCTATCTCTGTTGTTCCAGAATCTATCCCGAATGCAGAATTTAATATAGGCTCTGGCGATCTAGAATCTATCTCTGCTGTTCCACAATCTATTTCCCAAACTGCAGACTTTGGTTCTGAAGATCCAAAATCCCCTCGCTCCAAAGTACCCATTGCCGCATCTCTTGAGGATATTCCTGAGGTAAATATTTATCCTTTGCCTACATATACTGATAACAATTCTTTTGTGGGATATATTTTACCTACCAGGCACAATCGTGGAAACCACGAAATAGATACTCTCCAGATATTGAGAAACGGAGGTCCAAGTATCCGATTGCAAATTACACATCAGGTAAGGGACTTTCTGAGCCCCTTAAGAGATTTACTCGTGAACTTTCTTTGTGCCAAATTCCCACCAGTATTGAGGAGGCTTTGACAAACAAGCAATGAACTCAAGCTATTGAGGATGAAATTGAGGCATTAATTAAAAATGACACATGGTCTCTTCTTTCGTTACCAGAAGGAAAAAAGATAGTTGGGTGTAAATGGGTATTCTCTATCAAACACAAGACAAACAAATCTATAGAAAGATACAAGGCAAGGTTGGTGGCAAAGGGATATATACAGACCTATGGTGTTGACTATCAGGAGACTTTTGTACTAGTGGCTAAATTGAACACAGTTCGTATCTGATTGTCTCTTGCAACAAATATGGATTGGCCATTACATCAATTTGATGAGAAGAATGCATTTTTACATGGTGATCTTGAGGAAGAAGTATACATGGATTTACCCCTTGGGTACTCGGCCCCTTCTAAAGTCGTGTGCAAATTACAAATGGCACTATATGGATTGAAGCAGTCCCCACGAGCATGGTTCGAGCAGTTTGCGTTTGCAATGAAAAAATATGGCTTC
Source organism: Nyctanthes arbor-tristis (assembly GCA_963692815.1). NCBI lineage: Eukaryota > Viridiplantae > Streptophyta > Magnoliopsida > Lamiales > Oleaceae > Nyctanthes > Nyctanthes arbor-tristis. Next base: position 33,429 of record CAVNYN010286688.1, read on the forward strand.
CAAAAAAGTAACTCATATCATACTTTGTTCTTCAAACATCGATCCGGGAAAGTAACTGCCTTAATAATCTATGTGGATGACCTGATTATCACATAAGATGACATAGAGGAGATCTCTCAACTTTAGAAGCATTTGGCAATGGAATTTGAGATGAAGAATATTGGAGGACTCAAGTACTTCTTGGGAATTGAATTGGCTAGGTCTCGGCATGGTATATTTCTCTCTTAATGGAAATATATACTAGATTTACTAGCTAAAGTGGGAATGTTGGATTGCAAACTGGCAGAAGCTCCTATTATTCAGAATCATCGACTCAGATAAGACTCAAGTCATGTACCAACTGATAAAGATAGGTACCAAAAATTAGTTGGTAAACTTATTTATCTTTCTCATACTCGACTGAACATTGCATATGCAGTCAGTATTGTGAGCCAGTTTATGCATAACCCGGGTAAGAATCATATGGATGCAGTAATCCGGATACTCCGTTATTTGAAGTCATCTCCTGGCAAAGGGCTTATGTTTTCAAGAAATAAAAATGATACTAAGATAGAAGGATATACTAATGTAGATTTGGCAGGTAGTGTTACAGACAGAAGATCAACATCAGGATACTTTACCTTTGTAGGTGGGAATCTAGTAACCTGGAGAAGCAAGAAACAAAAAGTGGTCGCATTGTCAAGTGCAGAGGCTGAGTTTAGGAGCATGGCTAAGGGTATTTGTGAATTATTATAGCTGAAGAACCTATTGGCAGAAATAGTTTTGCCCCTTCTGCTGAGATGGATCTATTTTGTGATAATAAATCGGTGATTGCTATTGCTCACAACCCCATCCAACACGATAAGACAAAACATGTGGAAGTAGATAGACACTTCGTTAAAGAAAAGCTTGAGGCTAAAGTTGTACATTTTCCATTTGTGAAATTGGAGGATCAACTAGCTAATATACTCACAAAGGCTGTATCGAGTAGAGAGTTTTACAGTTCACTTGTCAAGTTGCGAATCCAAGATCCATATGCATCAACTTGAGGGGGAGTGTTGGCGTGAGCTGAAATATAGAATCTATACTGTGAGCTTAAATCATCTAGAATCTATATTCTATATTCTAGATTCTAGGAGTCGAAAGTTCATGGCAGGCAAGTCAGAATCAAGTAGCAATCTTCCCTCTATAGAATGAAGAAGAAGATTTACTGGGGACTTTCTTGTATTTGTATATCAAATATTTTGTGTATTAATAGGTTGTCTATAACATTGATTATTTTCCTTTCTTATAATACCTAGTGTGGTGTACATATATTGAGCATAGCAGATGAATGAAATATACAAGAAATTACCTTCATATTTTTCATATTTCTACAAGCAATGCCACATGATTCCATCTCTTGATTTTGGTGCAACAATTAACAACTTTCTTGACCTTCTAGATAAGGAGACGGAAAAACAGTTCACTCATGAAAAAATATTTAGAGAAATGTATTGAGGATGAGGCAGAAAATTTAACAAAAATATATATATATATATATTCAAAAGAATTAATGACTAGATAGTACAAAGATTTGATAAATCAACTTATTGAAGGCAAACTCATAACTTATTTTGGATCAGTTAAATTTATTGCACTCCATGAGAGATGAGATGTTAGAAGAAATTGAAAAGAGAGATGAAGTGATAAAAAAACAAGAAGTTTCAAAGCTGCACCATGTGGAATTCAATTAAAATCAAATCATGTGCCAAGCACGAGTTTAAGCTAGTGAAAACAACTAGAATAAAAAAATGAAAGGAAAAGAAAATTCTTTCTAAGAAAAAGAATGTATAGATTGCTCTACCATGCAAGTTATCATTTATGTACTATTGATATAGAAGTCGTTATTCTGGTTAAAGGGTAAGTTTTTCCAACTATCTTTCAACCGTTGCAACCGTCGGTAAACTTTCAGTTTCCGTTACTACTACTCCAACCTCCAAATTGTGGTATGAATTTTCCATTTGACTTGCAACATTTGTCACCGCCACTAAGGGACCGCTTTCACTGTTTTCTCCATCACCAACACCTTTACCTCTGCACTTTTCTCCTCCTTTGTCTCTTGCACTACCCAATCCGTCCCACTTCTGCCTTCTCCGTACCCTCTACTACTTACTTCTCATCCTTCTCAATTTCCTCTACTGTTGCCTTCCTCATCAAGTCTACCTTCTATAAGGCTGTAATAGCGATGTCTAAAACCTTCCAATATTCAAGTTGGCACATGATCGAATGAATATGGTTAAGTTTGCAATTTTTTCTGTGTCTTTTGATATTTCTTTAATTGTTTGCTTGATTGACATGAATGATTTGATGATATCTATTTTCGCTTTGCAGTACTTTCCTTGAAATTTTACTATAGATTTTTGTGATGTATAGCACAAATCCTTACATACTGTGGAGTGGCATTTCATTGTTTTATCATGATGGGAAGCTTTATCCGAGTCAACATATCTATGTAATAGGGTTAAGGTTACAAAATAGTGCTCGTGTTACTATATTTGTGTGAGTTGTATATGCAGTGAGATACGCATTAATGCATAATTTGTGCAACAATAATCACACATTATATCTGTTTGTTTTTTCGACTTTCAATGGCTTTCGATTATCTTTCCATAGTCTTCAATTTGTGTTGAAAAAGCAATCAATATATCTTCACGATCTCTTATTGTCTCCATAGATAACTAGTGATCGCCTAACTTCCTTAGAACAAAAAAAAAAAAGAAAAAAAGGAAATGGGAATTTGATTAGAATTAAAAGCAAAAGCTAGAGTAAAAAAAATGAGAGGAAAAGAAAATTTTTTCTGGGAAAAAGAATATATAGTTTACTCCACTACGCAAGTTATTGGTCTAGATTGTGTGCTATTGATATAGGTGTTGTTATTCATGAACCACGAAAAATACTACATCCTTGCCTTCATCTCCATCACATGATCAATTCAATGCCTAGCTTAGAAACATTCTTTGCTTTCCAAACAAGGAAATAGAGGGGAAAAATAGTCATTCATGACAAATACTTGGAGAAATGTTTTGAATATATGTGATAGAAAATGTATGAAAATTTAAAGGATAAAATGACTTGGAAAGATATAGATTGCTAGAATCAACTTATTTAAGATAAATTTATCACAGAGCTTATCTTGATAAGTAAAATTTTTTGTACTCAATAGGAGATGAAATGTTGCAAGAGCTTCCAAGAAAAGAGCAAGAAATTTTTTACGAATTACGAATTTTTTGTACTCAATAAAAGAGCAAGAAATGCAACATGTTCCAATTGCCTCTCTCATGCCTGCATGAGAAATAGTACCACTCAATGAACTCATTGTTGGTTCTAACTCAGTCTTTAAAAAAGATTCGTAACTAATTTAGATACAAACTCATGATTCTCTAAGATCATGTGATGAACTATGTTCCTGGATTTTAAGGGAGAAGTAGCATAGGTGATGTTTTTCCTACTAATTTGTTAGGATGAAAAAAATCTAAAAATAACAATAGAGTGCTTACTTTTGCAACATTTTTTTTAGCCGTGGAGATTCCTCGCACTTGGGCAGATATTACATATAAAATTGACACATGTAATGAGTAATAAAATATATATTGTAACACAAAAACTTAAATAAAAATTAATTTCTGTAATGTTGTTTTTAGTTTTGACTCAGCCCACTTAACTTTTACTTTGGACCGCATACGTTCAGCCCGGCCCGTGAAATCAAGCAATAGGTGTTTTGTCTGTTAGATCTAGGGATCTTATCACAGCCGTTGATTGTGTTGTATATATTTGGCCATCTTACTCTGTCTTGGCTAGATTGTAAGTTGTACGCCTCTTTGTGTTCTAGGGTTAGCAGCTCCCGAAAATTTCCTCTCTAAATTTTCTCCTTTGTGGGTTCGTTCTCTTTGTGAGAATTTCTTGTAATTTCAGAGTGAGTGTATGGAGTGTAGATCCTTAGAATGTTAGGCTGATTCTGTGTTGTGCGCGCAAACCTGTATTGTAAAACCCCTTTGATATTTTCGATTATAGTGTTTCTGGAAGCATATCCACCACGGTGGAGCTTCAATGGTAGGAGTAGGAGTACCATTGATTTGGTACTGCAAACCTCACTGGGGCTTAACGGCCGAAAGTTATCCCTGCTATTTTCTGGTATTATTCTTTACATTTTATACATTGGGTTTTGGGGTTGTCGGGACATCTGGGACGTGCTTCTTAACAATTGGTATAAGAGCCCTTGGGTTAGTGACGATCTCAGCCATCTCGCTGGATTTACAAAGTATCAGAGGTTCTCTATAAACTAAGGTTTCAGACCCTGGTCTCTTCTCTCCTGGAATGGACCTCTGGCACGGTTTTTGGGACTAAGAAAACTGGCAAGCTACCTCTGAAATTCTACAAGACCTACCGGTAACATCTTATCTCTTCTTTAGTTTTTTCTGCATCTGAATTTGTGCTAAAAGAACCCTATCGAATTAGGAACCCCTTGCTGCCTTTGTCTTGAGCCTTCTGTGAGGGCTCTTGAAGATGAGGGGTGGGAGTTCTCTAGGGTTTGATAGGCTATTTTGAACCTTTGGTCAATTCAGACAGTTTTTCATTTTGGGGGGTCTTGGAAATTAACTGGATTTCTGCCATTAATTTCTTAGATAGTAGGAAACACTAGTTCTGTCAACTAGTGTCTTCTCATTGTTGTTACTGGTTATCTTGTTACTGTTTCCGTATTAAGCATTGGTTAAGCTTGTTCTTGATCAATTAGGCAATTCTTTGGATTACAGTATAGATTTGTTGTTTCTGTTTGGGATTCTTGATCAAGATTGATTGTGGTTATTTTTGGATTACCATATGTCTGTTATTATCTGCTTTTGAGGTATGCTTTTCTGGAAATTTGTTTTCTAAATTCATTGTGTGGTTAATGATGTCTATCTCCCGCTTTGATATTGATATTTGATCTGGCACTGGGGATTTTAGTCTTTGGCATCAGAAAATGCGTGCCTTACTCTTGCAACAGAAATGTGCTTATGCAGTTGATGATTCTTTTCCTGCAAAGTTTAGTGCTTTTAGGAGGAAAGAAATAGATGAACAGGCTTGGAGTTACATTTTCTTGCACTTATCTTATAGTATTCTTAGGAAAGTGGGGGAAACTACTACGGCTAGACAGATTTGGGAGAAACTTGATAGCCTATACCTCACTAGGACAATTCCTAATAAGTGTTTCCTCTTAAAACAGTTCTTTGGCTTTAAATCTGATAACATTTTGAGTCTTGAGGAGAATATTGATAGGTTTAATAAATTGACTCAAGGCCTTGAAAACTGTGAGGAAAAGGTTTCTGAAGGACTACAAGTTATTGCAGTTTTGAATTCCCTTGGTGACAAATACAAAGATTTAAAAAATGCTTTAGAGTATGGGAGAGAAAATCTGATCATTGATATTATCACATCTTCTTTAAGAAATAAAGAACTTGAATTGAAGGATGAACAAAAGGATTTTCAGAAATCTGAAGCAGTGTTTGTTTCTAAGGGAAAACAGAAAAAAATATATAAACATTCTAACCCTTCCAGCTCCAAATAGAACAAAAATTCTTTTGAAAAGGTCAAAATTCTTCTAAGGGGAAGGGGAAGTGTAAGGGTAAGAAAAGGAAAAAGTAATATTACTACCAAAAACCTAGTCACTTTGCTAAGAGTGCTTTCAAAAAATTGCTGATCTAAAAAAGATTCAAGAAAATGAAGCAAAAGCTTCAATTGCTCAAGTTGAGATTGCAAACAATAATGGTGGTGTTTACTCTGTGTTTCACAAAAATCTCATATGTGTCTCGTCATGTACTTCTTGTGAATCTAATGTTGTAACTTTCTCAAATCCTATAAATGATTGGATTTTAGATTCAGGCTGCATTTTTCATATGAGCCCCATGAGAGAATGGTTTTTTTATTTTGAGTTAGTTGGGAATGGTGGAGTTGTCCATCTTGCTAATGAAGATGATTGTGTGATTAAAGGGATTGGAAGCATGACAATAAAATTTGATAATAACAAAGTTGTGACTTTGAATAAAATCAGATTTGTCCCTGATTTAAGGAAAAACTTGATTTCCTTGGGAGAATGGGATGAGCCTGAGTATGACATTAGGATTAGAGGAGGACATTATAGAGTGGTGATTAATGACTCTTTTGAACTCCTAAATGTGCCTAAAGTGAATGGTTTATATACTGCTCATGTTGTGCCTGTTATACATTCTGCTTTTGTTGTGCATTCTTCCAATAAAACTTTGTTGTGGCATAATAGACATGGACACATAGTGAGAAAGGATTGAAAATATTGGCTGAAAATGGTGTTTATGGAAAGGATAAAATTGAAAAGTTACCTTTCTTTCATGATTGTGTAACTGGGAAACAACACAGATTACCTTTTGCTCAGGGTGTGCATAAAACCAGACAAGTTATGGAATATGTTCACGCTGATATCTGGGGCCTGCCCTAGTTCAAACTGTGTCTGGTTTTAGGTACTACCTAGTTGTTGTTGATGATCATTCAAGGAAAAATTGGGTAATCTTGCAAAAATTGAAATCAGATACTTTTCAGAATTTTAAGGAATGGAACACCTTATGTGAGAACCAAACTAATAAAAGGCTTAAGGTTTTAAGAACAGATAATGGACTAGAATTTTGTAATACTGAATTTGATAATTTTTGCAAAGAAAATGGTATCCTTCGACAAAGGACTGTTACACACACACCACAGCAGAATGGCATAGCTGAAAGAATAAATAGGGCTCTGTTAAACAAGACTAGATGCATGTTGTTTGGATCTGGGATGCCTAAAACCTTTTAGGGAGAGGCTGTAAAAACTATGTCATACTTAATTAACAAGAGTCCCTCCACTTCTATTGAAAACAAAACCCCAGAACAAATCTGGTCAGGTTATCTATCTGACTACTCTTTCCTAAAACTTTTGGATGTGCTGCTTATACACATCAGAAAATGGGAAAACTAGAACCTAGGTCCCAAAAATGCATTTTCTAGGTTATGAACCTGGGACCAAGGGTTTTAGACTTTGCGATTTTCAAAAAGGGCGTTTTTGTGTCATAGTTAGTAGAGATGTGCTGTGTTTAATGAGTCTAATTTGCCTCGTTTGAAAGATAAAGTTGTTTTGGAAAATCAATAAAATACTATTTAGAAGCATAGTGTAACTTTCTGGAATGATTTTGACAATGTAAATGATTCTGTGCCTCATTCTCAACCTGTGCCTGAAGCAACTCAGGCTAATGATCCCAATGTGATTATAGCTGACCCAAATGTGAATAATACTCTTTATAATGATGTTGATGATTCTGCTGATATTGATATTCCACTTGATGGTAATAATGAACCAATTCCTACTGTGTCAAATCTCCTTGATAATTACCAACTTGCTAGGGATAGACCTAAAAGGGAAGTGAGACCCTCTTCTAGGGTCATTGATCCTGATTTTGTGTCTTTCTTTACTGTCTTTTTATATGTTGATTTGAATGAAACCATATATATGCAGCAACCTCAGGGTTTTTAAGCTAAGGGTAAACATAACTATGTGTGCTTGCTCAAGAAATCCTTGTATGGGCTTAAACAAGCCCCAAGGCAGTAGTTACAAGAAATTTGAAAATTGTATGAATAAACTGGATTTTAAGAAAAGTGTTTATGATCCCTGTTTGTTTTTCAATGAAAATGGTGAAGAAAATGAAACTTATTTGTTATTATAGATTGATGATATGCTTCTAGCTAGCAAATATATGAATGACATAAATGAAATGAAAGACAAATTGCAACAGAAATTTGAAATGAAGGATCTTGGCCCAGCCAAGAAAATTCTGGATATGCATATTGTGAGGAATAGATCAAACAACACTTTATTTATGTTGCTAAAATTCTAAATAAGTTTGCCTTAAATGATGTCAAACATGTTACATTACCTTTAGCAAATCATTTCAAACTTTATTCTGAGCATTGCCCTATTTTTGAGGAAGAGGTAAAGAGAATGGAAAATGTCCCCTATGCAAATGATGTTGGTTCCATTATGTACTTGATGGTTTGAACTAGGCCAGACCTAGCTTTTGCCGTTAGTGTTTTAAGCAGGTTCATGGGAAATCCTGGTCAACTTCACTGGACAACTATTAGGGCTGGGCATCCGATCTGGTAATCCAGAAAACCGACCCTAGCGACCCGGTTCTTCCGATCTCGGATCGGGTTAGGAGACTCAACGGTTCGATTGGCGGGTGAAAAAAGGGGACTCAGGTCGAGTGGGGTGCCGGGTTACACCGAGTCAACCTGGTGAACCCGGAGAACCCAACTCAGCCAACCCGAGTCGGGTTCAACCCGAGTTAACAACTCGGGTAACCGAGTTATACATTATATATATGTGTGTGTATAAATTTTTTTCCAATGAAACCAAATTCTTCAATCTTCACCAAAAATAATCAGCAAAAAATAATGGAAGAACAACTCTAGAAATTGTAGAAGATCTATAAATCTAAAAGAGATCAAAATAGACACTACATTCAAAATACACACTACAATGACTACATCCTCCGTTTCGCCGCCGCCGCCCACCACAGCTGTTGCCGCCCCGCCCGCCCCCCAGCCGCTGTTGCCGTTCAGCTACTGCTGTCGCCGCGCGTTGTTGTTGCCCGCTGCCACGTCCGCCACCATCGCTGCCATGTCTACTCGATCCCTCGCCGCCACCATCGCCGCCCCTCTCTCTCTCTACCTCCAGCCTCTGCCATCTCTCCCTCTAATTCTTGATTCTTCTCTGAAACCCTACGACAAGAAACATAATAAAAGAGGCCTCATATTGGGCCTAAAACTTGGCCCAAGTTTTTAAGTTAAAAAACAAACAAATAAATTAACAAAAAATTCTCCAAACCTGGTACCCGACCAGGTCGAACCCGACCCGTGTCGGGTCGGGTTCACCGGCCCGTCTGGCCGGATTTTAGGCTAAAAACGAAAATCGATTGAAGTCGGGTCAGGTTTCGGTTGGGCCCAAACCCGACCCGACCCAACCCGACCCGACCCGACCCGTCCGATGCTTATGCCTAACAGTTATGAAATAGTTGTTTAAGTACCTGAAGGGTACTGCTGATTTGGGTTTACTATTTTGACAGTCAAATGATATTGTTTTGAAAGGCTATGTTGACTCTGACTATGTAGGGGATATTGATAAAAGCAAGTCCACTTCAGCTTATTTTTTTTACCTTGTGTGGAACTTGTATTAGTTGGATATCACAACTGCAGAAAGTAGTTACTTTGTCAACTACAGAGCCCGAATACATTGCTACTACAGATGCAATAAAAGAGGGTATTTGGCTTAAAGGGGTGTTGAATGAGATTGGTTACCTAACTAATACTGATGATGTTATATTGTGGTTAGATAATCAAAGTGCCATTCATCTTAGCAGGAATCCTGTCTTTCATGACAGAACCAAGCATGTTGATCTGAAATACCATTTCATTAGGGAAGTGGTAGAGCAGGGTTTGATCAAAATTGAGAAAATTCCAACACAATACAATCCTGCCTACATGGGTACAAAGGTTATACCTTTGGCAAAGTTTAGAGACTGTTTGACCACCCTGAAGATTGATACTGGACTCTAATATTCTAAACACTCTTTCTCTAAAATCTAGAGTCAATTTAAAAGTTGTTTTTACTTTTACTAACTTTGTGTTATTTCTTTTCTGCAGGTTTAATATTTTAGAAGTGATGAAGCCAGATATGTTCTAGAGACACAAAATGTTTTTTTCAAAACTTCAACCAAGGTGGAGATTTGTAATGTTGTTTTCAGTTTTGGCCCAGCCCACTTAACTTTTACTTTGGACCACATACGTTCAGCCCAACCCATGAAATTAAGCAACATGTGTTTTGTCCGTTAGATCTAGGGACCTTATCACAGCCGTTGATTGTGTTGTATATATTTGGCCATCTTTCTCTGTCTTGGCTAGATTGTAAGTTTTACGGCTCTTTGTGTTCTAGGGTTAGTAGCTCCCGAAAATTTCCTCTGTAAATTTTCTCCTTTGTGGGTTCGTTCTCTTTGTGAGAATTTCTTGTAATTTCAGAGTGAGTGTATGGAGTGTAGATCCTTAGAATGTTAAGCTGATTTTGTGTTGTATGCGCAAACCTGTATTGTAAAACCCCCTTTGATATTTTCAGTTATAGTGTTTCTGGAAGCATATCCACCATGATGGAGCTTCAACGGTAGGAGTAGGAGTACTATTGATTTGGTACTGCAACCTCACCAGGGCCTAACGGCCGAAAGTTATCCTTGCTGTTTTCTGGTATTATTCTTTCCGTTCTATACATTGGGTCTTGGGGTTGCTGGGATATCTAGGACGTGCCTCTTAACAAGTTCAAATCGTTAGGTTCCTATAATTATTGATATATATTATTTAAATAATATTTAAATTCATGATATCATTTGTGCATACCAAAAAGGTTTATACTCATTTATAATCTAGTACTATTATTATTAATATATAAAAAGTGGGATCCTTGTAAAACAATTGGTTTCCCATTTTGTCCCTGTCTTTTTCTCTTAATTTCTATTATGCCCTCATTTCTTATTACATCCCATTTATTACGTGTGATTAATCTTTTTTGTCCTCATTATTTGCCATTAAAATTCTCTACTTAATCTTTTTTTTATTGTAGTTAATTTCAACTCATTTTATAAGTTTATTCTTCAATTTCAATCACCATCCAACTTCCAATTACTAACTTACATCAGTGTCAATACATTTTAGATAGCCAAAGATTTTTTTACCATGTTATCACCATCACCGCTAAAGAAAGAAAAAATAATACATACTTGAAAACTGTTGTAACTATCACTTATGCTCTAAAATAATTGTAATTGCCATTTCAATTATAAGTTTTAAAATTGAAATTAACAATTATAAGTAAAATATTTTGTTACTATTATCTGATTAATCTTATGTTATCATACGACGTACAACGCATGCCTAAATTACTCGTCTATTAAAAGGGGGATGAGTAGGAAACTTTTGATTTCCTCTTTTTGCCCCTACTTTTATTCTTAAGTTAGTTATATACCCTTATTTAACATTTAACTCATTTTAATATTTTTTTATTAAATGACTTTAACCGTTGAAAAATTCTATTTGGACACATGAGTAGACAAATGGAGATGTGACCTATGTGATAATCATTGATGAAAATGTGATGTGATGTGGTGAAAAAAGGATGATGACATGTGTCAGTTTTGTTTAAGTTTTTGTATATTGTTTTGTTCAAGTAGCACAACTCTTAACCGTTTCATCTTCCTCACAAGTGTTTTTCTATTTCTATTTTTTTAATACTTTCACATATTTATGAAGTTAATGCTTCATCGAAAAAGCTAATTTAATGTTAGATGAGGAGGGGAAAAAAGAGGTAATCTAACGCAACCAATAAATCATCTACCGTGATTATAAGTTTAGAAGTTAAATGATTTTTCAAATTCATTTTATATTTTTAGTCACTTTAAAAATGGTATAATCTAAAAAGAAGAAATAATGGGATGTAGAATAGAGTAAGCTTTCTTCATAAGAGATAAAGGGGCAAGACTCTTATTCCCGAGATTGTAACCTTTGTGTTAAAAAAAATAATTATATATAAAGAGTTTAGACGTGTTTACTATACAGTTCACCCCTCGGGCCTGCACCTCTACTGGCGCTTGGCTCTGTCATTGCCAACATAAAGGTTTCCTTAGTTGCCTTCCCACATGACTTATTTTGGTGAAGAGGGTTTTTAATTACAATTATATATTTTAAACTCATAAATTCTCACGATTCATAAATGTTCTAATAAGTGTAAAACATGGAAAAACGTTGAGACTAAGTATTAAATATAAGCACGTCCAAGTGCACCAATACGTGATAAAAATCTAATTAATGAGCTATAAAGTGTAAGACATGTGTGGAGTCCAAGTTTCGAGTATAAGCGTCGTCTAAACGAGTTTTTTAAAACTAAGTTTCGAGTATAAGCATCGTCTAAACGAGTTTGTTAACAAACTACCATTCATTATAAATTTCATTTATAATTTGCTCGTTTTGATGAAATGGAATAAAATAATGAGAATTAATGAGACAATAAATTTACAGCTGAAATCAATAGAATTTATGGATTGCACCGCAAATTTATAAAATAAAATAACATAATTAATAGAAATAAGTACTATCGTTTTAGTGTTATACATAGGCACCCACATGGAAAATTAGAACGCTATGACGTGTGCCCCGATACAAGTCATATCGCCATATGGCAGACATCATATGGTGCCATATGTGTAATATTTGTGGGCTGGGTCGGGAGTCATGAAAGCAAGCATTTTGCCTCTCTTGTGGCCCAATCCATATTAACTTGGCCAGTTAAATAGCTCCACCGATGGCATTTCCTAGAAGCAAAAGAAATTTGCAATTGCACAAAGAGTCTCTCTCACAGAAACTCTATTCAATTCAAATGATAGGGTTCTCGATTTGGCAGCGATGGTGGAAGATTGAAATCTAGAAAACCAAATCGGCATGGGAGGAATCGGAAATATAATTAACATTCAGGTACTAGCTTATCGCGATCTGCAAACTATTGAAATTTATTTCTGATTATTTTTGCTCTTTTATTAGTTTTAATGCTTGAACTTGGCTCGGAAATTTTAGTTGTAATCTTGCTACATACTAATAGGTTTTGAAATTCAGATTTATTTATTTTTTATTTGTTTTTATTTTTCCTTGACCATTCCTTATTTCCCACTCTACCTTATTATTTTAAAGTTTCTTTTTTAGCCCCCAAACCCCAACTTTCTTTCTTTTTTAGCCCCCAAACCCCAACTTTCTAGCCTTTCAATTTAGTCATTAAAATTTGAGTATTAGTTTATGTTGCAAATACTCACTTTAGAAATTTTTTTCTCTAATGACTAGACGAGACACGGTATTTGATTGAAACTATATACACATGAGCTCAAACTCGAAAAGTCAAACTTGGAAGTAGACTCATTATCATAAAAGATTTTGATTATTTCATATTTGCGCACTAGTTAAATGTCTTTTACGTGCAATTCATGTTATGAAAATTTTGCATATATAATGTGATTTAACATTTATATCTATAGCTTATATTATGCCTTAGCATTTAATAGTGGCTTTTGTCTAACATTTTATTATGCCTTAGCATTTAACATTTAATGTGATTTAACATTTATATCTATAGCTTATATTATGCCTTAGCATTTAATAGTGGCTTTTGTCTAACATTTTATGTGGCGTATTGCCTAGCATTATGTTTGGCTTCTACCTAGCAAATTATGTGGCTTATGCCCTAGCGACCTTTATAGTCCAAAATTAGATTTTGCGATTACATGTTATATTTTTATGATATGAATTGTTAGTTGTATGCTTGAGTATACTGAGTGTCACCCTTTATTTTAAGCATATTTTTAGACTGTAGAGCCGGCAGCAGTACATTTGACGGTTGCTTATTTTATTTTCCACAGTTATTTTGAATTAATGTCAAGAAAGCATTAGTAATTTTATTAATAAAGCTTCCACAATTTGAATTATTATTAATAATTTTCCACGTTTTTTGTTTAGAAAGTAATTTAGAAATTTTAGTTAATGTCACAGGGTAGTTTTTGAACTCGGGTATTACAAAAACGTAGGAAAAAAAGAGTCATTCATGACAAATACTTTGAGAAATGTTTTGAATATGTGATACAAAATTATGAAAATTTAAAGGATAAAATCAGTACATGAAAAGATATAGAAAGATTGATAGAATCAACTTATTAAAGATAAATTTATCCGCAGGACCACAGCTTATCCTTTTTGAGTAAAATAAGTTATACTCAATAGGAGATGAGATGATACAAGAGCTTGCAAGAGATGAAAGAATAAAAAAAAAGCAAGAAATGCAACATGTTCCAATTGCCTCTCCCATGCCTGCATGAGAAATAGTAGCACTCAATGAACCCATTGTTGGTTCAATGATTCTGATTTAGACTTTAAAAAATATGCATAATCAATTTAGATAGAAACTCATGGTTCTCTAAGATGAGGTGATAAACTATTTTTCTAGATTTTAAGGGAGAAGTAGCATAGACAATGACAAGAACAAATGACGTGATGTTTTTTTCTACTACTTTGTTGGGATGAAAAATTTAAAAACAACACTAGAGTGCTTACTTTTGCAATATTTTTTTTTATTTAGTCATGAAGGTTCCTCACACTTGAGTAGATATTACATATAAAATCGATACTTTTAAGTTTAACAAGTAATTTAAATGTGTGTTGCACGTCGTCTGATAATGCAAAAACTTAGTATAATAAAATTATTAATTTCAAAACGTGGGTTCCTATAATTATTGATAGTATTTACATAATATTTAAATTTATGATACCATTATACCCAAAAAAATAAGTTTATAATAATTTATAATCTACTATCCATTAAAAGGGGGAATGAGTAGGAAACTTTTGACTTTCCCCTCTACCCCTATTTAAAATTAAATTCATTTTAATATTTTTTTGTTATTAATATTTTCAATGAATTCATGAATGAATTTAACCCTTATTTTTATTTTTTTGTACTTTCAAATATTTATGAAGTTAATGTTCCATCAAAAAAGCTAATTTAATTTTAGATGAGGAAAAAAAAAAAGAGGTAATCTAATGCAACCAATAAATCATCTACTATAATTATAAATTTAGAAGCTACATGATTTTTCAAATTCATTTTATGTTTAGCCACTTTAAAAATGAATAATCGGAAAAGAAGATAAAATGGGATGTAATATCGAGTGAGCTTTCTTTTTTAATTGTAGTTGATTTATTTTTATTCCTTTGACATTAGATTTATCATCTTACTATAGTGGTCACTTCTATCGACTCAATATCATATTTTTCTTTACATTTTTATCATTTACCCAAACAAAGTTTGATGAATTGAATAAATATCTAGAAAAGGGAACCAATTCATCATCCAGGAAGATAACTACAATAGAGAAAAGTAGGGGCAAGACTCGTTCCCGAGGTTGTAACAAGACAGACCAACATAAAGGTTTCTTGCCTATGATTTATGGAGAGGAGTTGGTGGGCTCGAAGATAAAGGTTTGGTGGCCACTTGATAAGGAGTATTATGGTGATGAAGAAAAAATGGAAGGGAAGATACTCTGCATCACCGGATTGCTGTCAATTTATTATGCAACAATCCCATCACCGGAACTTCAAAATAAAAGCGCCTCTTAATAGAGAGTTGTTTCTAGTTATGGTTAATTTTGCTGGAGTTAAAAATTTCATTGTAGTTACTTTAGTGTGTCTTTTAACCAGGTGTCTTAAAACTTTTCGATTAGTCGGTCACTCTGATTTTTTGCTGTCTTGCTAAAACCAGATATCATAACTCAGTAATGTAAATATTTTTTTATCTCTCTCTCAAAAAAATAAAAATAAAAAATAAATTAAGTTATAATTAATTTTATATTCTAATTTCAATCAATTCTTCTACCAAGATGATAATTTTTAATTTTATCTAATATTTATTCTATTCAATTACACATATTGTTAAAAAAAAGAAAAGAAAAAAGAAAAAAAGAAAGGAATTAACATTGAATGTACAAGACGAGCAAGTTAGTTTCAATGTTATCAAAGTACAAAAACATACTTCAAATCTAGAAAAAATGATATAAAGTGAAAAAAAAGTGGTAATGGTTGGCATTGACACAAGTATTGCGAAGATGATAGATGACGAATGACGAAATAAAAACCAAGGTAAATATGGATATATATATATATATATATTAGAGTATACGAGGATGAGAAAAATAGAGGAATAGTGTGGAAGATAAAAGATTCAATAAGCAAATCTAGCAATTGCAGGAATCGCATGGGTTTCGAGGCTGTTTGAAGCCACATTATTAAAAGGTTACAAGCTGAAAATCTAGCTCGAAAACTAATAAATATCGAGCGCTTATTTGAAGATATATTATCTACTTTTAAATTTCAAAGGATATAAAAAATTCAATGTCCATGCCAAAATTAGAGAAGAATTTTGAACCTAACAAAAATCTTATAAAATATCATTTACATAAGACGTGCATGCAATGTACCTACTTATTACTAGTTTCGTAAAAAGTATCATTTATCACTTACGAATTATTAATTTGAAGGAATGATACATCCTAGTTTTGTATTTAATATTGTGGTTTAATCTTGAAATTGAAATATATAATACACTAAGAAATTAAGGAAATGATGTGGGATAAGAAGTAAAAATAGAATTTGAAATTAAAAAAAAAAAAAGTCCAATGGGAGTCACAATTTACTATATCAATCATCACTAATCACTAATGTCTAAAACATTCAACTTTCAATTATGTCCTTTCACTTTTTTGTTAATTTCGACTTCGCCCTTTCTTTTCTTTGTTGCACTCATTTGTTATACTACTCCGAACACGCCATTTAGTATCCCATGTTAATTACCAAAAATTTTATTATACCTACCAAAAGGCTAGTTACTATGCATATATGTACTTGTGGCATCCATCCAGATAACATCCACTCCACCTCAGCCCTTAAAACCCAATTTGGATGAGTGCTACATATACATGTATGCATAATAACCAACCTACCTATATAAATAATAAAATTCTTGTAATTGCATTCCACGTTTATTAATTTCAATTAGTGTGGTGGATATTTTAGTGTGCTATGGTTCTTTGTTCCAAGACATGGAAAACTTAGAAATTTTAATGTTTATCAATGAATTTGTATAATTATTATCGAAATTGAAGATATATAATATGGATAGAAATGAATTGAGCATTTCCTAACAATAAAATTTTGTTATTTTGCATTAACGAAGGATGATAGATAAAAATTATTTTGCAATCTATATATTTGAGATATGTAATTTTCAGTAAAAACATATTATTACAAAAACATCTCTCTATACACAATAAATTATATTTTATTTGACAACTACACAATAAATTATATAACTGCTCATTTTTATATTTTGTAATTATTTCACAAACAATAATTATATTAATTTGATTGTTACAATAATAAATATTATGATAAATTTATTGCTTCATATTCAATACCAAAAAGAATAGGAGAATCATTATAATGGCCCATTTTCGTACTTTTAATATTTCATCGATGATAAATATCCATATTAATTTGGTTGTTGCAATAATAATAAATATTAAAATAAATTTGTCACTTCTTGTTCAACCACAATAAAAAAAAGAAAATTTATATACTTTCTTTCAAAATAAATATTCAAACACGAAAACTTATGCCTTTTGCCCTTTTCCTTTCACCAAGTTTTCAACCAACAAAACCACGTCAGATTAAAAGCTATATGAACACTTCTTTATCATGTACAATACTTTTATATATGTAATTAAAAATATTAACATGAATTGATGACATGTTAGCTTTGTGTTTAATATTATGATTTTTCATTTTTATTTTCAAAGAAGTGTTTAATATTGTGGCTAACTCAAAATTAACCATTATAAAAATAAATGAAATTAGGAAAACATATGCCTTTTCCTTTCACCAAGTTTTCAACCAACTAAACCACCTGAAATTGAAAGTACAATACAATCTTTTTTATCATGCACAATACTTTTTTATCAAGTCGAAAAGCGATACAGACACTCCTTTATCATGCACAATACTTTTATATGTGTAATTAAAAATATTAACACGAATTGATGACATGTTAGCACTCTGTTCAATATTATTATTATGGTTTTTTCTTTTTTTTTCCCTTTTGTTTTAAAGAAGTGTTTAATATATATTGTGGTTAACTCGTAACTTTCTAAAATACCTCTATTTAATTAGAGGTATAATTATAAACAAACCTAGAAAATAACACCAAATAAAGAAACATGACAAGTTAAAGGGACAAACAAAAATGTAACATGGACAACGTAAATGAGAGGAGGGAGCAGTATTAAACAAAATCTCAATAAATGACATAAGTATGAATTAAATACTTATAAATTGTAAAATTAAAAGAGTTCAGTTGATATTAACAAAAAAGCGTCAAGGACAAAGTGGAAAAGTGAATATTTTACACCCATTCTCCGTTTTATATGTTATTATTATATCATATACTGAAGTTATTAGAGGTGGGTTGAATAATTGTATAATAAGAGCATTCACATTGGTGTTGTTAGATTTAACTATCTACATAAGCAAAAAGTAGAGTTTTTAGTTATTGTTAAATGACACTTAAGTAAGTTAAATTTAACTATCAATTTGTGCCACATTGGTGATTGTAAATAAGATTGTTAAATTTAATTATCACTTCAATAGTTAAATGGTGGGTCAATCCCAATTTAATTAAAATAAAAAAAGAAGAAATAATATCATAAAGTTGTTAAGTTTGTTGTTAACTTTAACAATAAAACTAACAACTTGTTAAATTAAATGATTTTAGCAACTATTTTAACACTACCAATATAGGTTTTTTTTGAGTTGTTAACTAACAACTCTACTAACAACCTACTTTAACACTATCAATGTAGATGCTCTAATGTGTAATGTATAAATAATTTCAACAACGATTTTGTGCGAATTTGTGCAGATTTTGTGCTAAACAAATCTTTATTTAATGCATATATATGGATTCCATCAATAACAATTGCGTGTAAAACACACGCAACTCAAGAAATTATTTTTTTTCAATATTAATGGTTATCAAATATCAATAACACTCAACATTTAATGGTATTGAAATATGTTCTCTCTCTTGGTAGAGAGCGTGATTTTTCCTTCTCCTCTCCGGTGAGAAGATTGGACGTTGATTTTTACTAGTTTTGTTTGTGTCGGAGGTCATTAATCCTTCACTATGGAGGCGGATATCGCAAATCTGAATATATCGGCAGAGGAAAACGACGAGTTCGATCTGGATGTAGAGAAGGCGGAACTCACTAATGCGAATGTTGGACTCTGTTTGTCGGGTAGATTTCTCACGGATTGCCCAATTCATTTTGTATCAATGAGGAACTGATTGGCAAGCCTATGGAGACCTGGAAGAAGAATAAGTGTGAAAGATATCGAAGGACATCGGTTTCTATTTCAGTTCCACCACGAATTCAATATGAAGAGGGTGATGGAACATTCGATGGTCATCTATTGATTTTACACCAGTTGAGCGTTGTAGAGATACCCAAAAACATTCCCTTATTCTATGTCCCGTTTTGGGTTCATATACACGGGTTGCCGGTTGGATTCATGACAGAAACGGTGGGAAAGCAGTTCGGCAATTTTATTGGAGAGTTTATTGCTTATGACTCAGTAAACAATACAGGTGTTTGGCGTGAATACATGAGAATAAAGGTGCAACTTGACGTCCGTAATCCACTGAAACGCTGCAAGAAGATCAAGTCGGGAGGCGCATGGTCGGTTGTTCATTTTAAATATGAGAAGTTGAGTACATTCTGCTACTTGTGTGGGCTTCTTGGTCATTCCAAGCATTTTTGCGAGTTGAATTTCACTATGCCGGCAGAGTCCCTTAGACGTGAATGGGGAGAATGGCTCAAAGTTCTGATTAGAAGAGGGGGAGACAACTCCGGTGAAAAGTGGCTGCGTGAGGAGGGGAAGGAAGTTTCCAAAAATAAATCTGGGGAAGGTGTTGATACAGCTGAGATGGAGGAAAACATAAATTCAGAATCGATCAGAGATTCGAAAGGAAAATCAGTGGCTGCTGACTCGGGTCTCAAAGATGGAAGATTCGATCTTAACCGTGGAGACAATTGGATTGACAGAGACATAGTGTTGCTGCTGGGCTTAATAAGGAGATGGGTTCTTTGATTGTTTTGGGCCAAGAGAATGATGGGCCAGCATCTAATATTGAAAGAAAGAGAAGACGTGCAGCCCAAGGTGGATACGGATGTGTCCAGTTTCGAGGACGGGCATAAAAACTTCCCAGCGACAAGCCTGGTTACCAGGCCTGCCAGAACCAGTGAGATGCATTAGTTGGAACTGCCGGGGTCATGACAATCCCTGTGTAGTGGCTGCTCTTTGTGAGATGGTTCAATCTCGCAAG
This sequence comes from Nyctanthes arbor-tristis, assembly GCA_963692815.1. Taxonomy (NCBI): domain Eukaryota; kingdom Viridiplantae; phylum Streptophyta; class Magnoliopsida; order Lamiales; family Oleaceae; genus Nyctanthes; species Nyctanthes arbor-tristis. The sequence continues at coordinate 53,493 of CAVNYN010286688.1, forward strand.
CCGGATATTATTTTTATTTATTAAACTTTGTCTTATTCGAATAAAATTGAAGCCCTACGTATTAAAATTAAGTTTGAGGGCGCTTTGTCTATTGATAGAGAAGGTCAGAGTGGAGGTATTGATGTACTTTGGGGCAATAAAGATGATTGTTATGTTTCGTGTTACTCTTCGAATCATATCGACCTAATCATATGTGACAATAACAAGGGTAATTGGAAACTTACAGGTTTCTATGGGTTCTCTGAGAGAAATAGATGACGGAATCATGGGAATATCTTAGACATTTACATAGCCTCTCGTCACATTGCCTTGGCGTTGTGTAGGGGACTACAATGACCTTCTCTCACTATCGGATAAGAGGGGCCGGTGTGATCATCCGAACTATCTCATCAGAGGTTTTCATAGAGCGGGATGTGACTGTGGGCTTATGGATTTACCTCTTATTGGGCATCAGTACACTTGGGAGAAGGGTCGGGGAACAGTTAACTGGGTACAAGAAAGATTGGACCATGCTTTAGCGTCGGAAGATTGGATGCAAACATTCAAAGCGGCCCGACTACTCAACTTTGTTGCTTTAGTTTCGGATCATTCCCCGCTTCTACTAGTAACTGAAGATATGAATGAATTTTATCCAATCAGGCCACCCCCGTTTTGAAAATTATTGGACCAAAGAACCTGGTTTTCACGAAAAGTTGAAGGAGTCATTGGAGGCAAGGTTGTTAAAATCGCATTTTCGGATCGAATAGGTAAGGAGTTTCAAAAATCGGATCGGTGGATCGAATCGTAAATCGTAAGATTTTACTAAAATCAATTAAAAAATACAAAAAAAATTGAAAATTTTGTAATAAAAAATTAAAAACAATAATTCAAGTTTCAAGCTAAAATTATCAATCAAAATTAAAAATATAATAAAATAATAATGCAATAAAAATGTCTATTATTATTATTATCATCATAATATCCATTTTATGATTATTTTTCCTCATTCCCAGGTTTCATTGCTCGTGTACAATAAAATTAAAATTAGATAAAAGTCCAGCCCAAATGCCATTAATTAGGCCCAATATGCAAACAATAACCTAAATCAGTTAGCACTATGCGCCTTCAATTCTTTATCTTTTGCGCCGTCTTCATTGTCATCTAGAAACAAATCTCCATCTTCAATTCTTCATCTTCTGCTGCCAGCTTCATTGCCATCAGTATCTCTAAATGTCAGGTGCACAATTAACCATCGCTAAGCCATTCAAAACCGAACTAAAACAATCATATTATTCAATGGATGCCACAAAAAACTGAGGAAAAGTATGAAAATGAAGGTATAAGTTGGAATCGTAAAAATCAGATAGAATCGCGATTTTATCCGATTCTATACGATTCAATTACGATTCACTTACGATTTCTTGGATATACGATTTTTGTTGCGATTAGAATCGATTTTGTACTTTGGATCGTGAAATCGTACGATTTCACGATTTGAATCGCGATTTTAACAACCTTGATTGGAGGGAGGGACAAGGCCGGGATATCATGTTCAAATTGGGACAATGTTTGACCGAGTTAAACACGTGGGGAAAGAGGAGGTACCGTGATTTTTGGAAGCAAGTCACCATGCTTTCTAGGGAGATTGAAAGAACTAGAGACGACCCAAGTTCTCATTCAGGTGAGTTGATTCGTAAGCAGCGCTCGGAGTTGGAAGATGTACTTTTGAAGGAGGAGGATTATTGGTGACAAAGAGCAAAGACCCATTGGCTTCAACGGGGTGATTTGAATACGAAATACCTTCATACAAGGGCTTTCGATAGGCGGAGAAGAAACAACATAAGGCAACTCACAAAGAATTCAGGAGAGACGGTGCATGAGGAGTTTGAAATCCAGCAAAAAGTTAGGGATTATTTTACTGAATTATTTAATGAAGTAGGAGGACGTTCAGAAGCTTTATTGCATAGAATTGGTAAACATATAGGAGAGGAGGACAATGCACAATTGTTAGCGCCTTTTGTGAAGGAAGAATTTAATTGTGTCGTTCGACAAATGAACCGAATAAATCCTCTGGTCCCAGATGGATTGAATGGAGCTTTTTTTCAACACATGTGGCCTATCATCGGTATACAAATTTTTCGATCTTGTTGCATGTGGCTGAATAATAAATCTTTCCTAGAAGATTTGAATAATACTACATAGTGTTGATTCCAAAGCGTGAAAATCTAACCTCTGTGAAAGATTTCAGACCCATTTCTCTTTATAATGTGCTTTATGAACTTGTGGCAAAGTTCTGACAAACAGATTGAAGAGATTATTGCCAGGGGTTATTTCTAAATTTCAGTCTGCATTTGTGTCGGGAAGAGCCATTACGGATAATGTTCTAGTGGCTTTTGAGAGTCTGCAATACATGAAGAAAAAGAAGCATGCGAAAAAAGGAAATGTGGCTTTGAAGATCGATATAAGTAAGGCCTATGACCAGGTGAGTTGGGATTTTTTGTATAAAATCATGCTTCAACTTGGCTTTTCTCCGGATTGGGTTGATTTGACTATGATGTGTGTGACTTCAGTCCATTATATGATTTTGGTAAATGGGAAAGGAGTAGGCCTAGTGATTCCAAAAAGGGGTTTGAGACAAGGAGATCCGTTGTCGCCTTATTTGTTTCTCTTTTGTACGGAGGGTTTATCATCCCTCATTCAGCATGCAGAAGCCCGGAAAGATATTCAAGGGTGTAAGGTTGCTCGTAGTGCTCCGAGTGTCTCACATCTTTTATTTGCGGATGATAGCCTTCTCTTCTTCCAGGCTAAGGAAATAGAAGCTAAAGCGATGAAGGATTTACTCATTAAGTCTGAAGAGGCATCGGGTCAGGCTATCAATTTTGAAAAGTGAGGTATCTTTTTCTCCCCTAATGTTTCCATTGAGCTCCAGCAGTCCATTTCCTCTATTCTTGGTGTCGGGACTGAACTTAATACGGAAAAGTACTTGGGTCTGCCATCTTTAATTGGGAGAAAAAAGAAGCAAATATTCAACTTTGTTCAGGATAGAATATGGAAGAAGATTCAAGGATGGAACATTAAGCTTCTCTCAAAGGCAGGGTGCACCATTCTTATTAAATCCGTTGCTCAATCGGTGCCAACTTATTGTATGTCGATCTTCCTCTTCCCAACTACATTGTGTGAAGAGCTTCAAGTGCTTATGAATTCTTACTAGTGGGAGAAGAAGTCCGAAATGAGTAAAGGGCTTAATTGGCTAAAATGGGACAAACTCTGCGAAGGACAAGAGCATGGTGGGATAGGTTTCGTTAGCTTCATGCTTTCAACAAGGCGATGCTAGCTAAATAGGGTTGGAGGCTTATAAATAACCCAGATTCTCTTGTCAATCAAGTGCTCAAAGCTAGGTACTATCCTAGAGGAGATTTTCTCTCTTCAAACTTGTGTTTTTGGCCAAGCTATTTTTGGCCAAGCTATACTTGTCATAGTCTGTGGGCAACTATGGAGCTTTTAATGAAGGGGTGTAGGTGGAGAGTGGGAATAGGACAAAATATCAATGTGTGGTCCGATCCGTGGATATTGGGGAACCTTTCCTTTATGGTTGAATCTTTTGTTGACCCGGAGTTAGAAGGTATGAGGGTGAGCGATCTTATCATACAAGATATGAAGGAATGGGACATGACACTTGTTAGGGCTGTTATGTCATCACGGGATGCAGAAGAAATCAGCTGGATCCCACTTGCTCTCGCTAACAATCAAGATAAGTTGATATGGCATTTTAGTAGTAGTGGTGAGTATCTTGTTAAATCAGGTTACCGGGTAGCAATGGAGGCTACAAATGGAGATGAAAACTTTCATATTCAGGGACCTTGGGGACTGATTTGGAAGCTTAATATTCCTCCTAAGATCAAGTTGTTTGTTTGGCGGGCCTGTAGAGAGTGCTTACCGACTAGGGAACGGTTATTTCATCAGGGTATTCAAGTGCAAACTGAGTGTGTTCTATGTGAGGAGGGTATGGAGACTATATTGCACTATCTTGTGGAATGCCAGGTTGCTCAACCATGCTGCGCACGAGCTAGAATAGTTCGAGAAGCGGGGAAGTTTAGGTTTTTAGAGAATGGTTTTTTAACCTTCTTGAATCCAAGGACAAGGAAAAACTAGAAGTGATTAGCATTGTGGCTTGGTCAATTTGGAAGGAACGAAATGACAGATTGTGGCTACCTTCGCGAATGGAAGGCAGTACAAAGAAGGGAGGAGAGCATCGAGCAAAGACAGATGACTGATTGGAAATGGGAAAAACCACCGGTTGGATGGTTTAACTATCATGTCGATGTGGGTATATTTGAATAGCAGGGAAGAGTTGGTTTTGGCTGGATCGTAAAAGACCTTGAGGGGGTTGTTAAGATGTGTAGAACCCATTTCAAGGAGGCACGTATTCAAGTCAAGGAAGCAGAAGGAATGGATATTCGTGAAGCACTAAATTGGTTGCTTTTGTGTGACTATACTAATGTGATTGTTGAGACTGATTCCAAGATGGTAGTTGATGCCTTAGAAAAGTAGAAGACCAGAGAGAATTTGGACTGATTATCAAAGACTGCAAAATGACTTTGAAAGGCTACAACTACTTTAACGTGCGACATGTTAATCAGAGAGCCAACAAGGCAGCTCATACACTTGCCCGTCAGTCTAGAGAGTTTAATAATCCTTGTACTTTTAATTTTTCCCCAACTTGGCTTAGCTCGATTACTTATTTGGATGTAAACCATGATGCTCATACTAATGAGAATTAAGTCTTTAATTTCAAATATATATATATATATATATATCAATAGCGCTCTTTCTAAAAAAAAAAAAAACTATAAGCAACACGAGATATTAAAAATATTAAAACTTACCTGACAAATTCAGTCATACTGTGTGGTTTCTATCTACTAATGGAAAAAAAAAATTCAAAAAAAAAAATCATTTATCTACATATTTTTTTTTTGTCCACCTTGAATAGATCAGTTGATTCTAGAAAAAAATAGACAAACTTTAACTAAAAAAGATTTATCTTATTAATTATAATATTACATAAAATAAATTAAATATAAATAAGAGACGTGATAAATAGATAGTAAATATTAATTTGATAAATTAGCTTATATTGAAAGTAAATTAATTATTGTATTGCTTGACTTGAAAAGTTATATCTACACACCAAGTAGACCAACTATAGGGACTCAATGCGTGAGCGCACAGATATATATATATATATATATAGAATTTTGAGGTCTTACAATACTCCAACGTTCAACCAAAATGTATTTATCTAGTTAATCTAAGTATCTAACAAATTGAGCAGCAAGTAACATATCGATATCTAGCCTTTTTTTTTAAATGGTAGGGGGCGGGGGTGAAGTAACTCGACTCAAAAATTCAAGCCTGAATTACAATATATGTATCTAGTTAATCTATCAATAAGAAAAAAGTACACTAAAGAACCCATTAAAAT
>CAVNYN010286689.1:0-21881 GCA_963692815.1 Nyctanthes arbor-tristis
ATTAATTGGAAAAGGTTTCATGAATTAAATTTGCATAACTCTTCATTTTTCTTTATTTTGCTGGAGTTCAAATATTTCTTTGCTCTATCCAAAGAACTTGATTTTTTGTTTCGGCTTTATTTATTGTTCTTATGCAACTATGCAAGACCATAGGAGATAAATTATTTGAGGTGAAGAAAAAGTTCATTTTTAGCATAGTGGACCGCTGGAATAAAGAAAAGCAAGGGATGGAAGCGGTGGTTGTGGGGACAAGCAAAAGAATAGTTTAGTTTTATTTTTATAAAATATTTAATTTGGGGTTAATTATGCAATTAAAGATACAACTATTTAAATATATAAAAGAATTTATTAAAAGTATGGTGTGGGAAATAAAATCTGTAGTGGTAATATAATTACTCTTTTTTATATAAGTTAGATATATATATATATATATATATGGAGAAGGCTATATTTTAAGAACAAAGAAAGTGTTTTGGGATGTTTTAAGTAGTGTTCTCCACCTCACAATAAAGTTGGACGAATTTTAGTGAATTCTCTTAGTCTTTGCCCTCTTTTTAAAGAATTAGGAATTAATTGTATTTAAATAGCATATAAGATCCGCCATTTATACAAATGACAAGTGTCTTAAGGGTTGGCAAAAATAGCAATTTCATTATTTACAAATATGCCAAGTGTCAGTACACTTGGCAAAACTAGCAAGATTATTATTTATAAAAATAACATGTGTCTTAAAAACTTGGCAAAGAGAGTAAATTCATTATATACAAAAATGACAAATGTCTTTATGTTTGGCAAATCTAGCATGACTAATCCCTGGTCATTCTCTTGCAATTATATTTTAGATTATACCAATTAATAGCCGTATTTTAAATTTAAGCATTTATTTGAGTAATAAACTTTTTAATTTTAGAATATAAAGAATGAAAAATTCACGTATTTATTCCAATTGTTGGCAAAATAATTATCGTATCACTAAATTTATTGTTGAATTATTTGCAAGATGTTACAAATTCCATCACTTGCTATATGGTGATTTGACCAAGTAAAAACTTGAAATTTAAAATTATGATTGGTTTTTATGATTTTAAGATCTAAGCTGCTTTTAGCAGTACGAAGATAAAGGAGTAGTACTCGTGTCGAGTACATAATCTCACTCTATTCTAACGATCTATCACAGAAGAATAATGCCTATGTCGGGAAATTAAGGTAATGATTTCTATCCAGCTACTAAAAAGTAACTTTTGAGGCGAGCCAAACCATTGTCTGTCTTCCTTTTTCTCCAATGTGGTTGATCCTACATTTACTATAATTGTAATTATTGAAGCTTGTCATATTTTGTCAAAGATTTCATAAATTATGATTTCTATATACAAATCGAAAATTTCTTGTTAACGTTGATAACTATTTATGTTTCTTGAAAGGAAATTTTTTTAAGATGGAAAATTGATTTCTTACATTCCTTGTTAGGTTTTTTCCCCCCTTCCCTCCAATAAGCATACTGGAATATATATTATGATTTGTTTGGTTTCCTTCCCTCCAGTAAGCATACTAGGAAAATACTTGGAACTAAATTTTGCATGATTGGTTTGTCTATTAGCTTGTGCGATTCAAATCATTTGGGATCTAAAATGTTATGTAGTGATTCCAGTTTACCAACTGCAAATGAGTTAATTATCTGAAATGTCACTGTACTTTTAAAAATTTATCTTAAATGTCATTTTACTTTAAAACTTATCCGAAATGCCACTGTACTTTCAAAAAGTTATCTCAAATGTCATTGTACTTTAAAACTCACCCGATATGCCACTGAACTTGTGAAAGTGTTATCCCGTTTGCCACCTGCGTTAAAAAATGTAACTGACTTAATGACATGACTAACAGAATTTACCACATGACATTTTCACTGTTATTTTTTTTAATCGGGTGTTGATTGAGTGGCAAATAAGATAACATTTTCATAAGTTTAGTAGTATATGAGGAAAGTTTTATAAAACTTTATAAAGTTTTAGTACCATTGTACTTTGTAAAACTTTCTTCATATGCTACTAAACTCGTGAAAATATTATCTCATTTGTCACTCCGTAAATACCCGATTAAAATAATAACGGGTAAAGATGCCATGTGGTAAATTCCGTTAGCCATGTCATCAAGTCTGTTATATTTTTAATAATGGTGGCAAATGGGATAACACTTTTACAAGTTCAGTGGCATATCAGGTGGGTTTTAAAGTACAATGACATTTAAGATAACTTTTTGAAAATACAGTGGCATTTCGAGTAAGTTTAAAGTACAATGATATTTAAGACAACTTTTTGAAAGTATAGTGATATTTCAGGTAATTAATTCACTGCAAATCTACAATCAATATTTATGATCCTAGGATTTTAAAAATAGATATCATGACACCTAGCGACACGTCATGAGGATGTACACACCTACTTCATATCGCATCTCCACCGCCCTCACACTAAGAGATTCAGATTGTCCAAATTCGATCAGTAGCCAAACCTACTCCACCTGGACAATGTTTTTTCACATAGGTAGTCAGTCTACACCACCAACAAGTTGCAATAACCACCAGCTTCCAAACGAGCCCATTGAGAATTTTCGTACCTACACTGATTCACAAAGAACTAAATCATTCTTCCAAGTGCAACAAATTTGAAGAACCTCTTGTCAGATATACCTCTCCATATAGATGCCTTAGTTCCTTCACAGTAAATATTCTATGAATATTTACAAGAACATTCTTGGCTAGATAAAGACACATCCTACTTCTAGTTTTCAAATCTAAATCTTCGTAATCACCATCGTTCATACTGGCTCCAACAACTCTGTCTTAACAAGAGATGGTTTTCATTTGAAAGTTTTAAATCGTCCAATCAAAATCAAGAAATTCTAGACTTACTTTAGCCATAAGTCAAACTTGATTTTCTCCACTTCATATGCTATATTTTTCCTATACTCCACCTCGAACAAAACCTGACGCTATGATACCACTGTTGGGAATTATGACAAATTCTCCGATTATTCCAGTATTACCGTTGTTCAAAGAATTTAACTGAGACAAGAAAAATAAAAAACGAAGAGAAATTTAATGGACTGTCAAAACTTTCCATTATATGATTAAAGTCACTTACAACCATACAAAATTTTCACTTGCCAAACCAATCCCCCAAATATTTGAAGAAAAATACTACAAGTTTTACCGTATCTACCAATTCCTACCACTTGTCCAACCCAGAAAGAACACAAGAAATACCAAGATACTAGGCTACTATTTTTTCGCAAGACTCTATGACTCGATGCAAGTGGTATCGAAAAAATCACCCTAAGTTTTCCCATACCTAATTTTCTACCCTTTGAATAAATCACAAACAGTTACAAGAAAACTCTCAAGGTGCTAGACTCACCAATTTTTTATACATAAAAGAAGAGAAAAACACCTCTATTTATAGGCTTCGTTGTCTTGGTAGACAAGATAATTCTTTTTATGATTTGGACTCTTCTTCCTCCAAAGACTCTTCTTCTTTCCTTTTCCTTTTCAATTTTGGATTATTTTTGACAACATACCCAATAGACACATCATCTACAGAAGCAATTGGGTCGACCCAATAGCTCAAATGCAGTGGACCTGTTGGGACGACGGCACCCTTTGTCACCCCTATAGGTCAACTGAGGCAACAATTGGCCCTATAGGGCGATAATTGTCGCCCCAAATTGCCTTACTTCTTGTAGTAACAGCGTTGTATTAAAGTCGAAAACCATCAATACAAATAGGTGTCAAATTAGATCTTAATGTGAACTTTGATATGAATACTAGCATGTGAAAGTAGTTCATAAACTTTACGTTTGCCTCAAACACATCTGCAGTGTTCTTTTTCATTTTTTTTTCTTTTTTTTAACTTTTCCATAATATATCAATCTTTTTAAATTAGTTCATTTGCATCCTTCAATTATTCACATCATTTCTTAGTTTAATTTGATTCTAAATTATTAGTTTTTCAATCGAGTGAAATACTGTGGGTTGGGTAATTTAGAGATACTAATTAAAACCAGCAGATCCAACAAAGAGAAAGAGTTCCCACTCTCTACATTACTTGTGCAACTTCTTGAAAGTGGGTTTAATGTTGTCAGCTGTGGTTCTACAAAAGCTAATGAAACGTCAATCCATGCAAGTCAGGCCAAGGTAAACAACATTTGACTCCTTGCAATTATCTGTCATATTTCTCTGCTTCCTTAATTAATTGATCAATTGTCATTGCAGGTCAGAAATCCCGCCTCCATTATCTCCCAATGCTGCAAGAAAGACTCGCAAATATTGTTTCCAGACTTGCATAAATTACTTCAAGAACTTGCTGATATCTGCAGCTTTCATTTATGGTAATTATTAAGATGTGAAATAATCCCTCAAAAAAAAAAAAAGATGTGAAATAAAATTGACATCCTTGCAAGTGATATTTTTGTTTAAACGTTCTAGTTATAATCATTTGGTTGTGCCCAGTCCACAGTGTTGTACGAAAGAATTTGATCTGAATCGCTTTACAATTATCGTATGCACCCATTTTCATCACAGTTTGCAACTTATTTGGTTATATATACATGTATATATATATATATATTGCCCATCTCCATTATTTGGTCCACTTTGTTTTTTACGAGAATTAAAAATATTAGGGTAATTACATTCATCCCCTAATTTTTGTTAATGCCACCACATGTTAATTGCGCTTCTAGATTTTTTGCATTTGTGATCATAATTTTTTCATCATATTATATATAACAAATTTTCATTAAACAAAAATTGTAGACTCTAATGCTTCTCAAAAAATTCTATTACGAGATAACAAAAGTACCTATTTGTCCCCGAGTGACTCTAAGTAAGATAAACAACAAATATAAAAGTCTGCTAAAAATTTTGTGATTGTAGAGAATATTTAATTAATAGAAGGATTGAAGAATAAGAATGCACCATATGTATATCTATATAAAAATGGGGGAGACCTAAATGAGATTTTAAGCAAAAATTAAGGATCTTCATTATAAATAAAATGTGATGTAGTTAGCAAAATGGTAAATTTCAGAAAAGGTCCCTAACCTTTTACAAAATGTAACAATTTTGTCTTTAGCCCTTTTTTCAACATCGGGAGTCCCTAACCTTCTAAAAATTATCACAAAAGATCTCTATAAATGGAATCCGTTTGTTTTGACCGTTAAATGATAAAATGATTTTTTTTTTACCCCTCCCATTAAATAAAAATAAAAATAATAAAATAGTTTTTTAATAAAAGAAAAATAATGAATATTCTTATCTTTCTCACTACCCAACTCAAAACCCTATTTGGCAAAACTTATCAATAGTGAGAGACCTATTTTCCCTTCATTCCTTGGCATATCTGATTGGAGAGTTTGATATAACTGGTGAATGCGAAGATGACAATGGATGTCATTTTATATCTCATTCATCATATGCGAGAATTGAATTTTGAGTGAGATGCCGCCATCCCCTCCGAGGATTGAGATTTTTTATTATTTTTTCTTTGTTTAAAAGAAGTTTGTCATTGTTTTATTCTAAATTTAATATGATGTGTAAAATGGTTATTCTTTTTTCCTTTGAACAGTCAAAAAGGATAGATTCCATTCATATGAACCTTTAATTTAAGCACTTTTATTTCGTTATTATTATTAATTATTAATTAACTAATAACTTTAATCAATTCATGAATATGATCACCTTTCAACTTCCACAAGTCTTTTTAGTTGCCACAAAAAAAATAAAAAAAAATTCCAAGTAAGATTTTTTTTAACTTAACACAAATGAATTTAATATTTTATTAAAATGATTTTTTTGAAGGAATAAAATGATTTTAATCTAACTAATGGTTATAACTTTAAAAGTCACAATATCTTGCAAATCTGTTACAACTGTTACCATCCAAATTAATGTGAAATGTATATGTATCTCAAACTAGTAGAATTTAAAACCATAAGACATTTAACATGAGATTTATCAATATAATATTATGAGAAACGTTAGTCCCCATTAACCCAGTATCATTCTTTATTTTTTTTTAAACGTTTTGATCAATGTTCTCAACAAAATTCACTATAATATTGCTAAATATGAATACATGAACATTTACTTCAAATACATGAACTTGAAAAATTTATTCAAAATGACAGTCTCAATGCAAGTAAAAATACTGAACTTTGGTTATGCAAATAATTAGTATAATTTGCTAGTGTACCAGATCCAACAAAGATATAAGAAAAACATGTCATGGTTAAACTCGTGATTTTTTAAGGAGAGGCTTCCTCTGCCTTAAGGAGAGGAAACTTGCCACGTGACTGCATGTGATTGGGGATTGGTGGATTGAGGGGCCCCTTAATCTCCCAACCTCCAATCCCATGCAAGAATAATGATATCTCCCTCTACTCTGATAAGCTCTTCTAGCTCGTTACTATCCAAATTGTAGCTCAAGATGAGAATAAAGTGGTCAAGGAATCAACACGCTCTGTCTCGTCAACGGATTAGAAACATAGTACTAAGAAGAATCGAGATTGAAAAATAAAAGCAAGCCATTACAGCAGTCAGCAAGATCATCTGGATCAGGCAAAAGAGCTAAGTCATTCCCCCCATTCAAAGACCTTCCCTGTGCCATGGCGGCCAGTTTCACTCAAAGATGCATATTGACCTAATATGCTTCATCAAGCAGTTTTATGCCACAAGCACTCACCCACAAATTAATATATAAATTTGGGTGGTGTTGAGTTCTGTTGAGGAGTACAAATTTCTTTTCCGGGAGCAGCTTCCTACTACGACAATACAGGCCTATGACCAGCAGCATTACAAAATCGAGAGATCAAATAATACCAATCTTTGGACAGACACTTGAGTATAATCAGGGGCTTATCCAGCAACCTAGACAGGATATCCATCAAAATATCGTGGGGAAAAACAGAAAACAATCCATTTTAATCATTGCATTGTTTGCTGCGGCTGCAGCTCCGGAGTGTTGGTTTCAAAGAACAATCGAATAATTCTATCAAAATAATTTGGAAAGTTCACAGATCTGAAATAGATAAATTAAATTAAATACAAATGAGCTGGTACTTACAAGTTCTGAATTCGCGACTAGCATCACGGGGATGAATTTATAGAGTTTCACATAATCCGGAATTTAGCAAGAATCCGAATCAGGCAAGGGAATTCGGTCCAGACGAGAACTTGGGAGCTTTTTGAGAAGGGTAAATTTCACAAAAGGTTCCGTACCTTTGGAAAAAGTAACAATTCCGTCCCTAACCTTAATTAATAACTAAAATTTAAATAAAATATATACAATTATTTTACATTTATTTATTATTATTATAGTAATAAATAATAATACAAGAATTGAAAAAGCCAAAAGTCTTTTCATTGTCTTTGAACTATTAGTTACATTCTTAAAACATGAATTTGCATCATTTATTATATATTTTGTTGAGGGATGAATAAATATCATATCCATTACTATCTTTGATTTAAGATTTCGGTGTAGATTATATCTTTATACTTTGGAAATTATGGTGCAAACTTTTTCCAACCATCAATTTTGGTGTTCTGAGTTTTGGTTTTAAATGTCATGTCATAACTCATAAACATAATCATATATGAATTTTTAAATTTTTTTTTTAGTAATTGTGAATTTTTATTCGCATTTGACAACAATATCTATTTGTAGAAATAATGAATTATCTCAAATTCACCGGCAGATTTAGGGTGGGGCGATGGAGGCCGTCGCCCCTCACGAAAACCCTAAAAATTTCATTTTTTGTTAGGAGAATTTTTTAAATTTTATAAACTTGCCCTCATGATAAAATATAAAATAACAGTTGAAAATCATGTCAAAAAAGTGGATTTGGTGCAGTGGTGAGGGTTTAAAGTGTATTTTAAGAGGTCTAGGATTCAAGTCCCAAACTTTACATATTTCTTTTAGCCAATTCTCATGTCATTTTAATAATATCTTGCAAATAGCTTTTCTTTTTGTTCTCATTTTGTTTTTCGTTTTAAAAATGTTTACTATGTAATTCTTGTTGTAAATAATTAAATATTTAATGAATGCTTATCTTACTCCCGCAAACCCTATATATATTACCATTGTACCCCTAAAACCCTAACTTTGTATCTATAAATAGGGGTCTCTGCTTCTCATTATATTTACACAATTTTCTAAGAGGTAATTATTTATCTCTACGTTATCTTCTCTATTTTATAATACGTTATTAGGATGATCTGATTTTTACTTTTCGCCTCTATTGTATTCTGCCATGAATTTCGTTTGCTTTGATTCCTCAATGACAATCGGCAGCCAATAGATTTTGGTTGGCTGCCTTTTTCCCTTTTACACTTTGTCGAATGTCTTCGCCTTTTATCATTGAGATGACAATTGGCAACCAATAGATTATATACATATAATTTTGTTGGCAACCTCCTTTTTACAGTTTGTTGATTTTATCCCGCAATGATACTCGATTTCCCCTTATTAGTTTTGAAACACAATTTTTTGAAGTTTAATTTATATGTTGATGATTTTATTTTCTTTCACGTATATGATTGGGAATCAAAATACTAATTTGATTATCCATATCATTACGTATAAATATACATAAAGGGATACTCAATGTTCAATTTTAATGGATTTTTGGCTTCCAAATTTATATATCATGTTTACAATCATATTTTGATTAATGATATAAAGGGATCATGAAATCTTCTTTTAATTGATTCCTTTTGAAATAATATGGCAACCAATTATATAATGAATATAAATCTGGTAGTCACATATTATACTACTCTTTCCTTTTCTTATATAGTAGGGAGATCATGAAGCATTCTTTTGATTGATCTTCTCATTGGTTTGATTTTGGCTACCAATTACATAATACATATGAATATGGCAGCCATTATCTATTGATAAGCACCAACAGTTTTATTTAAATACCATGCATCTTATATCTATTATATTAATAATTGTTATTTACAATTATTCATGCACAGATAATTGATCTAACTATTAGATATTTCATATAATATGTTTATTTAAATTCATGTAATCATGTTGGTATAATTCTCATCATATAATTGTTTGTCTTACAAATTTTCGTTCAGTGCTGCTAAAGTAGAACGTTAATTTTAATTATTTTCCCCCAAAGGGCAAATGACTAATATTATATTATTCTTATCCCTAAAGGAAAGAATGAAAATTTACATTATAACTAATATTGGTTATATAATATTAATTTAACGATATCATATATATTAATTGGAGTATTTTTTCTTTTGTAGAAAATTATCTAAATGGCCAATATCAAAAAATTAGAGTTTACCACGTATGACATCTCAGGAAAAAATTACCTGTCATGGATTCTTGATGCTGAGATACATCTTGTATCAAAGGGTCTTGATGAAACAATAAAAGAGAGAAATACACAATCCCTACAGGATCATGCTAAAGCACTAATTTTCCTTCACCATCACCTTCATGATGGATTGAAAAGTGAATATCTTACAGTAAAAGATCCTAAAGATCTTTGGAAAAAATTGACTGAAAAGTTTGATCACCAAAAGACTATAGTCCTTCCTAGAGCTCGATATGAGTGGATGCACCTTCACTTACAAGATTTCAAAACTGTTAGCGAGTACAACTCAGAGCTTTTTAGAATATGTTCAAAACTCAATCTGTGTGAGGGAAAAATCACAGATGAGGACATGTTAGAGAAAACTTTCTCTATTTTTCATGCATCAAATGTCTTACTGCATCAACAATACCGCGAATGTGGTTTCAAGAAATATTCAAAACTTATTTCTTACTTACTTTTTGCATAACAGAACAATGAGTTACTAATGAAAAACCATGCATTGCGCCCAACGGGGTCTACAGCACTGCATGAAGTTAATGTTGTTGATTTGCCTAAAGCAAATGCAACAAATTATGAACATGGACGCGGTCGCAGGCCCGAATGCGGGCGTGCGTGTGGATATGGATAGAATAATGGGCCAAATAATAAACAACACGGCAGCAACTCCAAAAAGCATAAAACAAGTGAAAATAATTCCTTCAAAAAGAATGAAGAGAGTTGCCATAGATGTGGGATGGAAGGACATTGCTCTCGTACCTGCCGTACTGCTAAACACCTCATAGATTTCTACCAACAATCCATCAAGAGAAAGGGAAAAGTCGAGACCAATTTTGCAAGCTTTGATGATCCAAATGATATGACTCATTTGGATGTCTCTGATTTTTTGGTTGATTCAAGCGGAAATATGGTTGATGGCAGTGCCATGGAGGATATTGATTAGTTTATTCTTGTTTTTATATGCTTTTACATTGTTGCGTCAGATATGAACTTATTCCCTTTTTAGTTTTAATGGTTAGTTTCCATGAGTTATTTCAATTTCGAATAAACTATTTGTTATTTGATTTTCATTGATATTTAAATTTTTCTTGTTTAGATACAAATAGAGTAAAGATGATTTGTCAAGATTTTTGCTTAGCTGATAGTGTCACTTCCCATACAATTTTTCGAGAGAAACTGTATTTTCCTGAATTAATATTAGCAACTAATAATGTTAATACAATTTCTGGAGCATCAAATATTATTGAGGGCTCTGAAAGAGCCAATATAATCTTACCCAATAATATAAGATTATATATTAATGATACGCTTTATTCTAGCAAATCCAGAAGAAATTTGCTTAGTTTTAAAGATATCTGCTGCAATGGATATCATATTGAAATAATGCAAGAAAATAATATTGAATATCTTTGTATAACTTCTTTTCTATCTGGCCAGAAGTAGATAAAAGAAAAATTACAAGCACTCCCATCTGGGATGTGTTTCACAATTATAAAGTCAGTTGAATCAAATTATATAGCGAACCAAAAGTTTGAAGACCCAAAAAGTTTTATACTTTGGCATAATAGACTTGGACATCTAGGAGCAGTAATGATGCGACGTATCATTACTAGTACGCATAGACATTTTTTAAAGAACTAGAAGATCCTTTTACCTAATGATTATCCATGTAACGCTTACTCACAAGGGAAATTAGTAGTCAAACATACCCCTACAAAAGTTAATGTTGAACTTCCAAAGTTTTTGGAAAGAATTCATGGGGATATATGTGGGTCTATACACCCACAATTTGGACCATTTAGATACTTTATGATTTTAGTTAATGCTTCAACAAGATGGTCACATGTATGTCTACTTTCGACTAGAAATATGGTTTTTACTGGATTACTCGCTCAAATAATAAAATTGCGAGCTCAATTTCCCGATTATTCTGTCAAGACAATTCGTCTTGACAATGCTGCCGCATTCAGATCCCAAGCATTTTATAAGTACTGCACTTCTATTGGTATTGTTGTGGAACATTTGGTTCCCCATGTACATACTCAGAATGGCCTTGCAGAGTCATTTATAAAACAACTGCAACTGATTGCTAGGCCATTACTTGTGAAAACGAAATTACCAACTTCTATTTGGTGTCATGCAGTATTACATGCTGCATCATTAATTCGTTTAAGGCCAACTGCTTATCACAAATACTCACCTTTACAATTGGCATTTGATCGAGAACCTGATGTTTCTCACCTAAGAATTTTCGGCTGTGCTGTCCAAGTTCCAACTCCACCCCCACAATGCACTAAAATGGTCCCCAAAGAAGACTTGAGATTTATGTTGGTTTTAATTCACCAACAATTATTAGGTACCTTGAATCACTAACAGGTCACCTATTTACTACACGTTTCGCAGACTGTCATTTTGATGAAATGACTTTTCCTACTCTAGGAGGGGCAAAATTACATCCTTAAAAACAAAATAAAATTTCTTGAAATGAATCTACTTTATCTCACTTTGATTCCCAAAGCAATCAATGAGAGCAAGAAGTTGAAAAAATAATTCATTTACAAAAGGTTGCAAATCAATTACCTGTTGTGTTTGTAATTACAAAGAAAGTGACAAAATCACATGTACCAGCACAAAATACTCCAGAAAAAATTGATGTTCCTGTAGAACAATCTACTATAGCAAGTGAATCAAAAGTACGTCAGAAACGTGGTCGACCACTTGGAGCTAAAGATTCTGTGCCTAGAAAAAGAAAAGTACAAGAGAACAATCAAGCACAAACTCAAGAGGAGCATGAAGTGATTGATCAATCAAATAAAGAAAATTTGATTCCTGCATGATCACAAAATAAACAGATCTCAGTAAACTATTTATCATCACACAAAGTTTATGAAAGAAACAATATTGTGATAGATAATATTTTCGCCTATAATGTGGCTTTTGATATCATGCATAAGAATGAGGACCCTGAACCACAATATGTTAAAGACGGTCAGTAAAGAAAAGATTGGCCAAAATGGAAAGAAGCTATACATGCGGAGTTGAATTCTTTGGAAAAAAGAAAAATTTTTAGACATGTAGTCCAAACACCCAAAGATGCAATTCATGTTGGATACAAATGTGTATTTGTGAGAAAAAGAAATGAGAACAATGAAATTACAAGATACAAGGCTTGACTTGTAGCACAAGGTTTTTCACAGAGACCTGAAATAAGTTATGAGAAGACATATTCTCCTGTGATAGATGCCATAACATTCAGATATTTGATGAGTTTGGTTGTCTCACAAAAATTAGATATGAGACTTATGGATGCAGTAACTATCTTTCTTTACGGCTCGCTTAATAGTGAAATTTATATGAAAATCCCTGAAGGATTCAAAGTGCCAGAAGCAAGTGATTCATTCCCTAAAAATATGTTCTCAGTTAAATTACAAAAATCACTCTATGGATTAAAACAATCTGGACGGATGTGGTATAACTGTCTGAGTGAATATTTGTTAAAAGAGAGATATTAAAATGATGATATTTGCCCATATGTTTTTATAAAGAAAATTGATGTTGGATTTGCAATAGTAGCAGTTTATGTAGATTATTTAAATCTTATAGGAACTCTTGAAGAGCTCGATAGAACTGCTGAGTATTTAAAAACTGAATTTGAAATGAAAGATTTGGGGAAAACCAAATTTTGTCTTGGTTTGCATATTGAACATTTTTCAGAAGGATTATTTGTTCATCAGTCTACATACACAGAAAAAGTTTTAAAAAGGTTTTATATGGATAAGGCACATCCATTGACATCTCCAATAGTTGTCCGATCACTTGATGTAGACAAAGATCCTTTTCGTCTAGTTGAAGATGGGGAAAAGATTCTTGATCCTAAAGTACCATATCTTATTGCAATTGGAGCATTGACATATTTTGCAAATTGCACTCGACTAGATATAGCTTTTGCTGTAAATCTCGTTGCTAGATATAGTTCTGCACCAACTCAAAGACATTGGAATGGTGTTAAATATATTCTTCGTTACCTTAAAGGTACCATAGACTTGGGATTATTTTATTCATAAAACATAGGCTCTTCTTTAGTTGGCTATGTAGTTGCAGGTTATCTCTCCGATCCACATAAAGCTAAGTCACAAATATGATATGTCTTTACTTGTAGAGGAACAGCTATATCATGGAGATCTGTGAAGCAAACTTTGACAGCAACATCTTCAAATCACTCAGAAATTATTACAATCCATGAAGCAAGTCGTGAATGTGTATAGCTTAGAAACATGACACACTATATTCAAATATCGTGTCGAATAGTTTCAACAAAGGAAGGTCCAACGATACTGTATGAAGATAATGCAGCTTGTATTGCACAACTTAAAGGAGGCTTCATCAAAGGAGACATGATGAAACACATATCTCCAAAGTTTTTCTACACACATAAACTTCAGAAAAGTGGGGACGTCGACATTCAACAAATCCGTTCAAGTGATAATGTAGCTGATTTAATCACCAAGGCGTTACCAACCTCTACATTCAAGAAATTGGTCCATAAGATTGGAATACATCGACTCGGTGATCTTCAGTGATTGATATCAGGGGGAGTAACTGTACTCTTTTTCCTTCGACCAGGTTTTGTCCCACTAGGTTTTCCCGGCAAGGTTTTAATGAGGTAGCATTTTATTACTCTAAATATTCATTATAAACTGTACTCTTTTTTCCTTGAGTTTGTACTTTTTTCCCACTAGGTTTTTGTCAAACCAAGGTATTTAACGAGGCAGTTAGATGAATAAATAGTCATTCAAGGTGGAGTATTGTAAATAATTAAATATTTAGTGAATGACTATTCTACCCCCACAAACCCTAGATATGTTACCATTGTACCCCTGAAACCCTAGCTTTGTATATATAAATAGGGGTCTCTACTTCTCGTTGTATACACACAATTTTCTAAGAGGTAATTATTTATCTCTACGTTATCTTTTCTCTTTTATAGCAATTCTATTTTTATATATACATTAAAATGAAGATTCTATTTTTATGTATAGTTCATTAGACAAATTGATTTTATATTATATATATACTTTTTGATAATCTTTTCCACCGTTAAGATGTCAATCTTTACTAGATTTAGTGTGTTAAAAATATATAATAAGTGCGATGTTTCTAATTTATTTACTTTTGTATTCACTGTTTTATTTTATTTCGATATACAATTAATGTTTATACTTTGTGATTTTTTGAGTAAAATAAGAAATGATCGTCTTTTTTGTTTTTTAAAAATATACTACATCAGCAACATTAATTGTACATCAAAATAAAATATACAATTTTTGTATAAACAACCGTTTTTCAACGTCATTGGCGACTATAAAACTATTATAAATCGTCCCCACAAGCAAAAAATCCTAGATCCACCCATGATCTCAATATTGTCTATTTAAGTAATAATTCTTAAATTTTTAAGGGTTCTCTTCTTGCGTAAAAATTTAATGTTTAGGCTTAAAATAAATCACCCTTTCAAACTAAAAAAAAAGTGCAAAATTTTTTATTGTAGACTCTTTTATGTAAGACATGCATTGCATGTGCTTACTACTTGTCATAGAAAAAGGGAGAAAGCATGAACATTTATTGTTCTCCACAATGTTATTGAAAAAGTAAGAATGCATTCTTTTTCTCTTTGTTATTTTTAGAGTGTTTTTCGTTTTCAGTTTTCTAAAACAATGAAAATGCATTTTCTTTTATATTTTCAAAAATGCAATTCATAAAACAATTTCAAAATTTGCAAAGAAAATTAAAAATGACTTTTTCTTTTTTTGATGTTTTCTGTGTTAAAAGTTAAAAACGAGGAAAATGCATTTTTATATTTTAAACTTTACATTAATTACATTTAAATCTCAACTTTTATTTCTATATTCATTTTATTTCTATTTTATATTTTTAAAATTAATTTTCTAAAATAGAAAACAAAACGCATTTTTTATTTTATCAAAACAGTAAGATCAAAATAGAAAACTCAAAATGTATTTTAAAATTAAAACAGAAAATTAAAACACAAAAAGAACTCAGCCTAAATTTTTTGAATAGTATGTCTAATTTGTTCTTATTTTATGATGACTAATTTTTAAACCAATAGTTAAAAAATCAAATTTTTTGTTTGGAAAATATTTATGAACGTAGGAAGAAGATGCCGGGGAATTTATAAAGTAAATGTGGATATTGTCAAAGGATAAATCTCACATCGAATAAATATGAAATAAATAACGAATATACTTTGAGTTACTCCGCTTAACGTTATTCGACCTGTTAATGAACCATAAATGAGAGCACCTGAAAGTCTATTACTGTCAAGTCCCGTGCAATATTGACAAGACTACATGCATATTCAAAAGGAGTCAACTTTCAGAATATATATTAGTAGGGAAGCAAATTATGTAGCTCATAGTTTGGTAAGGTTCTCTTCGGCGACAATATTAAAGATAGATAAGGCTCCTGATAAGGATCTTTAACGTTCACGTGGCGGACATCTAACAAAAACAATCCTATAGATCTAACAAAAGCAACCCCATCTCCGCCACATGAGCGGTAAAGATCATTATCAGGAGTCTTATCTACCTCCTTAATAAAATTCATGATATTAATCATGGATGAAAGGAAATGGAAATCGATTCAAACTTTATGAATCGAATAGTGAGAATATTTTTTTTCACGGTCTGTCCTCCATAAGACCAACGAGGCGGTCACCTCAAGTCCAAAAGCGAGATGGGCCCCTTTTGTAGAGAAAAGGTTTGAACCTCAAATCTGAGGGCCCCACCTGCTCCGCTCCTAGAGCCTTGGTAGAGGATGTCAATCGCGAGATATGTCTCAATGGAGTAGGGAACGGGCGTTGCTTGTACATTGGCACTCACAATGAATTCTCCTCCATGCCTTTCACGAGATTTGAACCCCTACACTGCGACTGTGAGCAAAGCAGTATAACACTTCAAATATCTTTCTTTATTGAAGTGAAAATCACTGTGAAAATTCATGACAACCGATTTATACGATAATTTTGCCATGCAATTCACGGTCAACTTCTCTCTCTCTTTCTTCTTTGTTTACATGGTGAACTTGAGGGTATACACAGTAGATGGAGCAAAGATAACAATTGAAGTGATTTAGGCATGAAAACTACTGTGAACCGTATTTTTCCACAAGAATATGTTGCATATCAAATATTACTAGCTATATATACACATGTTTCAATGGTATAAGCAAAAAGAAGTTTTCCAAACTCAAGTTAATAAAGATTTATTAGAGGTGAACCATGTGATTTGACAATGTTGTCCATTAAGATATAAATGGTTGAAAAATTATACTGTGAACATTTTATTAGTAAATTATTGATTCCAAAAGTGCAAGGCAAGTGGTATTTAAGTAATTTTTTGAAACATTTTATATATAATGGTTATAATCTAGTCTTTAAGAACATGTTTTGCTTTGTTTCTTTTTAAATTTAATGTTATCTATTACGTTGTATTTTTCGCTTTATATTTAATTCTGTGGTAACATGCATATTGTAACTATTTGTTGCTATAGGAGCGCATAATTTGAAAATTCGCGTCAAGCCTCATAGGCCACTAGACCGAGACCAAATTTTTTTTTTATTACTGTGCAACAGTTCACCATTAATCCGCATCCTATAGCCAATGAGGCCCAGTCTATTAGGTAGGGGCTAGACTGAGATACTGATAACGGTTTAGGTTCGATTTCCCTATATGAGGTATTTCCCTCTATAATTAGGCTTTTTATTGTTGATTTACTTTGCGTTATATTTAATAAAATATATATCTATACGTATTTGTACTGCTACGATATATATTTGTAATCGTACTTTTAAAAAGAAAAATCTTCATCCTTTTCAACCGGTACAACTAGGTACAACAACAATGTCTTGACCTGGCCCAAACACGTGTAAACCACCAGAATATTTCCCTTTCTAACTCCAACACTCTTTATGTTACATGTTACAAAAGCACCGACGCTACTAGGCACGGACAAATTGGGAGTATTCATTACCGTCTGAAAGTTTTTTTTAATCGAAATGATAATATTTTCTACCGTCTTAGTCCGAAATGTCAGTTTGTAGTCAACTCAAAAAAATGGAATCAAGTATGGCGAAATATAATATAATTTCTTATTGAACTACATCCATATCTGAATACACTTTTCTATTAGATCTGAAAAGGACGTCCAAAGCTTATACATGGACATCCATTTTACATGAAATGAAATTAGTTGATAAAAGCTCACATACACTTAATCCACCAGTACGTTTTATCTAAGAGACTGAATATGTATAATCAATAATATTGAGACAAACCACTGTTAGATCGATGCTTCTTATGTGCTTGATCAAACCAGTAACTTAAGTAGGGGCGGAGCCTGACAACTGAAGAAGGGATAGCTGAAACTTGATAACCCTTAGTCGAAATATTAGAAAAAAAAAATTTCCTGATTATTCAAAGGGCTCTCAAAACGGATTTTTCTGAAAACAGGAGTAGCCAGGGTAGAGAATGCATGGTTACCCCCTACCTCCACTTCTGCTTAGAAATCTTTCGACCGATCGAGATTAATTATGTCATCCAGTCTTTTTTGCAACATGGCAAGGTCATTGCAGTTGAGATTTTTGACCTGATGAATGGATGATCTAATTGATGATCAGTACATAAACGACAAGGTATATATAACAAGGAAAAACCATTAGTCCCGATCTCCCGCCAAACGTACATGTGACTGTGCGTTGAACGGGATAATCTCGTCATACATATAGTGGGAGATCATTTTTAGTATAACCCCAATTGGAAGCCAACTAATTAATTAAATTGTACCTGACATAGAATATTATGCAGGGACCTCTGGTTTGCAACTGTTGAAAGACAACTAACAACATCAAACCCTCTCCCATGTAATTCTTTCAGTATTTTGGAAAGGGGGAATCCTTCCTCTTTGAAGCTGCTATTGATCAGGATCTCAACACCATCAGGCCGGCAGGGTTCTACCATGACTAAATTCCTCAAACTACTAGAGGAGCTTCCTCCTTGGGCGTCGTTCATGGAGTTGCCTGAACTAGACAAATACCATTTAAGCTCTTCTTGTCGACCCCGTAGTTTCTCGATATTATTCTTCATATCAGTTATGTAATCTAAAGCCTCTTGTATATGATCTGATACTGACTTCTCGCCCTGACATGTACCAACAACACAATATATATCAGATGTACAATAATTAATTTACTCAAAGGTCCATACTCTAATAAAGAAGCCCAGGTTTTAACTTTCATGCCTTTTGATATTCAAGAGGAACATGTGCTAGAAAAGAAGCATAAAGATCAACCATTTCTTGCTTTCTCTGGGCAAGAATCTTGGTACTGGACTGATCATCTGAAGTTCTTTCATCCATATTTTCTTGAGGAATAGCAGAAGATTCTTGTTGCGCCTTCATCTGACTGCTCCTTTTGAGAAATTTATATGGTATAGTAATTCAGATCTTGGAGGATTTATTCTTTTTTTGGGGATAGAAGGCGACTCAAAGGCCAGCTCATCAGTCACTTCCATGTGAAACACGAGGCTTCTCGAACTTATTTCTTTCAGTTTATAAAAGTAGAAAGAAAAACGAGAGTTGCCATCCATGCTTCAATAACGATCACCCGCTAGTGGTATGAGAGGATTATCTAGTCATATACATACATGGTAGGAGATTTGGCACAATCGTGTATATCTCCACACATAGAGGGTCTATAGTGTTTAAATTTCTTCAATAATCTCACTTTACGTGTGCGTATAACATGATAATTCTGCCATGTATATAACAGGAGATAACTTTTTATCCTTGCTTTGCTATACAACGAGGTACTGTACACAAGACCCACCAAGATAGTTTTTCTTAACTTGTTAGGGTAGTGCTATTTAATCATTAGTCCTTTTATAGAGTTTATTAGACACCATAGATTATGTATCAGTCTCTTATTAGACACATTCAGATATGAGCCCTCAATGTACTTGTTCAATATGAGCTTGATACTATATCCATTAGACACAAAGACACCATAGAATACACCATTTAAAAAGTGTGAAAGTGTAGCAAAGTATTGATAAAAACAAGGGTGCAATCAATGGGCCCACCCCCGGGCCGCCCAAAAAAAAAAAAGCACCAAAGAGTACATTTAAAAAGTCAAATATAATATCTTCATCCTCCCGCTAAAATAGTTTATTATATTTTTTTTTATCTATTTCAAATTATAATATATTTTTTTAGTAAATTTCTTAGTTTTTTTTATATATCTCTATTTAATACACATTATTATTAATAGTAAAAAGCAGAATCAAAACAGAATGATAATAATAATAAATTTTAGTGCTTCACCCTATTGGATTGTTAATGCTCTCTCAACTGATGTATCTAATTCTTCGAATGATAATGAGAATTAAGTTGTCAAAATAATAATAATAATAAATGAAAGAAACATATGTAAGAAAAATTATTCTTAAATGTTATTTTTCTAACAATATTTATCAAATTTTCTTAAATATTGTAAAAATAAGAAGAAATTATTTTTGCGGTACGGAGAGAATTAAAAAAGGCACAAACCCGGACATCCCGTGGTCAATGGGGCTTAGAGTAGAGTTCAATTATTTTTGGTAGTTCACATGATTTCTGATGTTGGAGTTTATTTTTCTGTACAATCATATTGTGGATTACTTATTTAGTTTAATGGGGCAAAATAAATTATTTATTAACCCATAGTACTGTACCATATATTAAAATAAAAAGACAGAGAATATATTTATATATATATATATATTGAATTTGATCAGACATTAGACGTCTGCCGCTGCAATATGCTAGCGTTTCGCACATTCACGCACGTTCTCTCGAAAAAACAAACCACTATTGCTTTCTTCTAGGAAACGCGCATGAACATCCTACACGTAAACGTCTGAAGTTGTAACCGATACATCTGACGCCAGATCGAACCATATATATATATATTTATATACACACACACACATACATATATCCACTTATGTTTCATGTCTTCCACTCATCTTTTCGTTGACTAATACATTAATTATAGGGTAATTTACACTTGACATCCCTAATATTTTAACTTTTAATAGATTACATCTCTAATCTTTATTTTTTGTGTTGTGAATCTTCAACCTTTAAGGAAATCTCTCCTCAAGTCCCATTAACACTTTTCATCTATTTAAAAATTTAAATTTTTATTAAATGACTATTTTAACTTTATAAAAAAATTAAAAATATAGAAAAATAATATAAAAAATTAATTAAAGAGGAAAAACCAACCCCGCCCCTGTTAAAGGATGGTGATATGAAAACCCGACAATATCTATGGTTGCAAGCTCTCGGTGTCCCTCATCAACGACAACATAAACAAATTTGCCGACGAAGCGAAATTATAGTGTGGGGGTTGAGTGGGAGTGGCAAAAGGTGGGGTGGCTAGGGTGCTTGGTTTTTAATTTTTATATTATTTTTCTATACTTTTATTTTTTTTATTAAAAAAGATAATGATACAAAAGCAATTTAAGCTGAAGTCCTCAACCTTTCATAAGGGTAAATTTGTCATTTTATAAAAATTTATGGTTTAAATAGATGAAAAGTGTTAATTGGGGACTTGGGGAGAGATTTTCTCAAAGATTGAGGTCCAACAAAATTAAAAATAAAGGTTGGGGAAGAATCTAGTAAATGTTGAAAGGTTCAGGACGACTAGTGTGAATGACCCTTAATTATAATGTCAGATAGGGGTGTGCAAAAAAACCGGGACCGGGTGAACCGGACCGAAACCGGACCGAACGGGCCGGCCCCGGTCCGGGCTTTATGGCAAAAAAGACCGGTCCGGTCTGGTCCCGTCACAGACCGGTTCGGTCCCGGGTTTTTTTTGAAAACCCGGGAAACCCGGTCAAAGCCCGGTTGACTTTTTTTTTTAAATATATAAATTGAAACTCGATTTTCACTTTTCATAATAGTCAAGAGACAAGAATCAAAACTATTTCCTTTACATAGTCACTTGCACAAAAGGCCCATCTTATTTATAAGTCCCAATTATTTGACATTTTACTAAACTTTCAATGTGGGACAACCATTTAAACTTTAAACTAAATATAAAGAACCAAGACAATTATTAATTTGCCTCAAAGTCCACAAAATTTCATTTACATAGTCACTTACACAAAGGCCCATCTTATTTATAAGCTCCAATCATATTGCTTTTTTACAAAACTTTCAATGTGGAACAATTAAAAAGTTAAAGCAATACCACTAAATTTCTTTTTCAAGTTGGAATTTTTTGGCCAATAAACTTTTTTAAAAATTATCATTATTATATTATTTTTTAAGCAATAGTCAAGAATAATTGTGTTAATATATAATGTTACTAGAATTTCCAACATTGTAAGGATTTTGTTAAAAAAATTGTTTGAATTTAAAATATG
>CAVNYN010286690.1:0-39495 GCA_963692815.1 Nyctanthes arbor-tristis
GCTGAAATTTGTGGTGCAACTCTCTCGTTGGCTTTCCAGAGAGCTCATCAGCCATCGACATTACTACAAACACACACCTTGCATCACCGCCAACCAATGCCGTGTGTAAATACAACCGCTAGAAGTAACACACATCCTTTACCATAGCACCTAGCGACACACCATGGGGATGTACTCACATACTTCATAGCACATCTCCACCGCCCTCACACCAAGAGAGTCGGATTGTCCAAATCCGAGCAGTAGCCGAACCTGCTCCACCTAACCAATGTTTTCTCACGTGGTCAGCTAGTCTACAACACTAACAAGTTGCAACAACCACCAGTCCCCAGACGATCTCATTGAGAATTTTTGTATCTGCACCAAATCGCAACGAACTAAATAGTTTTTCCAGGTGCAACAAATTTGAAGAACCCCTTGCCGGATCCACCTCTCCAAATTGACGCCATAGTTCCTTCACAGTAAATATTCTATGAATATTTACAAGAACATTTCTGGCTAGATGGAGACACATCCTGGTTCTAGTTTTCAAATATAAATTTTCCCAATCACTATCGATCATACTGGTTCCAGCAACTTTGTTAGAACAAGGAGAAGGTTTTCCTTTGAAAGCTTTAAATTGTCCAATCAGAATCACTAAATTCCAGACTTGTTCTAACCACAAGTCAAACTTGATTCTCACCACTTCATACGCCATTTTTTCCTATGCTCCACCTTGAACAAAACCTGACTCTTTGATACCACTGTTGGGAATTAATGGCAAATTCCCCGATTACGCCCGTAGGACCGTTGTTCAAGGAATTAAATTGACACAAGAAAAACAAAAGACGAAGACGAATTTAACAGACTATCAAAGCTTTCCACTATATGATTAAAGTCGCTACAACCATACAGAATTTTCACTCGCCAAAACCCATCCCCCAAATATAGCAAGAAAAATATACCAAGTTTTACCGCATCTATCAATTTCTACCCTTTGCCTAACCCACAAAGAATTAAAGAAATCCCAAGACGCTAAACTACTATTTTTCTTCACAAGACTCTCTGACCCGACCCAAGTGACACCGAGAAAATCACCCCGAGTTTTACCACACCTAATTTTCTGCCCTTCGAACAAACCACGAAGAGTTACAAGAAAACTCTTCAAGGTGCTAGACTCACTAATTTTTTTCTCAACTCACTTGTACCACTTGTGTATAAAAGAAGAAGAAAACATCTCTATTTATAGGCTTCGTTTCCTTGAAAGACAAGATAATCCTTCTATAATTTGGATTCCTTTTCCTCCTAGGATTCTTCTTCTTTTCCCTTTCCTTTTCCTTTTCAACTTTGGATTGTTTTTCGCAACAAACCCAACACTATTGAGACAGATAATCTTACTCAACCTGAAATAGATGATTATACTCATGAACGACTCACCTATACCAGAGGTTCCACTAGTAGTTCCTCAAAGAAAATCTACTAGAAATAGACAACCTTCCATTCGATATTTTCCTAATGAGTACTTGTTACTAACTGATGGGGGAGAGCCGCGGAGCTTTGAAGAAGCTATAAAAGATGAACATAAAGAGGAATGACCTAGTGCAATGAAAGACGAAATACAGTCATTGTATAAAAATCAAACTTTTGAGCTAGTAAAATTACCTAAAGAAAAGAGAGCCTTGAAGAATAGGGTATACAGAGTGAAAGAAGATTAACGTAGTTCACATCCAAGGTATAAGGCGAGACTGGTTGTTAAGGGATTCACTCAGAAAAAGGGTATTGATTTTGATGAGATATTTTTTCCAGATGTGAAAATGTCTTCTATCCGTGTGGTTCTTGGAGTGGCAGGTAGTCTTGACTTAGAAGTTAAACAAACAGATATGAAAACAGCCTTCTTTCACGGTGACTTGGAAGAAGAAATCTATATGGAGTAGCCAGAGGGATTCGAAGTAAAAGGAAAAGAGAACTAAGTTTACAAGTCAAAGAAAAGTTTGTACGGTCTTAAGCAAACGCCAAGACAATGGTACAGAAAGTTTGATTCAGTTATGGAGGAGCAAGGGTTCAAGAAAACTATTTCTGGTCATCTTGTGTTTGTGCAAAGATTCTCCAATGATGACTTTGTTATTCCTCTACTCTATGTTGATAACATGTTGATTGTTGGTAAAAATGCGTTGAAGATCGACAAGTTGAAGCAGCAGGTGAGTAAGTCTTTTGCCATGAAAGACTTAGGGCCAGCAAAGTAGATCCTTGGCATCTGTATCATTATAGACAAATTATATTTGTCTCAGCAGAAGTATATTGAGAAGATACTTAAAGTTCAACATAGATAAGAGTAAAGCTGTTAGCTCTCCTGTTCCTACTCACATTAAATCGAGTATCAAACAAAATCCTTCAATAGATGAAGAGAAGAAAGATATGGAAAAAGTTCCATATGCCTTGATGTATGCTATGGTTTGTACAAGACTAGATATAGCATATGCAGTTGGCAATGTCAATCAATTTCTTGCTAATCCAAGAATGAAGCATTGGAATGCAGTTAAATGGATCATGAGATACCTTTGGGCACTTCAAACTTAAGACTTGGTTTTGGGAGTGGAAAACCGGTGCTACTCAGGTACACTGATATAGACATGGTGGGAGATGTTGACTCTAGTAAATCCACTTTTGGTGTTTGGTTACTTTCTCTGGTGGAGCAGTCTCATGGTAGTCAAGGTTCCAGAAATGTGTCACACTTTCTACTACGGAAGCGGAGTTCACTGCAATAACCAAAGCTAGTAAAGAGTTTCTGTAGATAAAAGGCTTTGTCAAAGAACTTGGGTTCAAGCAAGATAAATATGCCTTGTTTTGCGACAGACAAAGTACAATTCACCTTGGCTAGAATGCTGCATTTCATGCAAGATTGAAGCATATTGATGTACAATATCACTGGATTAGAGATGTATTAAATTCCAAGTCTTTAGAACTTGCGAAAGTTGACAAGGATGATAATGGTGCAGACATGATGAAAAAAATATTTGCTAATAGAAAAGATTGAAGTTTGTCGTTCTAGTACTGGGATGACAAGGTCTTACACTACATGAGATGGAGCAGGAGATTTGTTGGATATCCGCCTACATGTGTGCTGGATTGTGACCCAAACCCAACAACATAATTTAATAACGGTTGAAATAAATAACTTGGTTGATTGGGGATAACATTGCAAGTATTACATAAATAAAAGGAGTTTACCTGAAATCATTAGAATTCAGCATGAGGCTCAAGTTAAGGCCCGTTAGGGTTTGGATCCCCAAATCTCTATATATAGGGCACCAAAGACACAATGCCACTGTGCTTGAAAAAAGACAAGAGATGTTTTGCGAACAAGAAGCCGTGCGCAAGAGAAGCCATAGGCTTCGAGAAAAAGACAAGAAAAAGCAACCCAAATGAGCTAAAGATTTCAGCTGGTTGCTTGATCAACTCCAAACGTGGCAAGAAATCAAGAGAAAGTTTATGCCCAATTCATACAAGCAGGCAGCTTGCGTAGCAACCGATGAAACCGTGTTATCTCATCACTCTATGGTATGATCGGTATGAAATTTGGACAGCATCTTCCTAACTCATTATTATTCAAAACCAGCAGTCAGGATCAAGATCCAACTGTCCGTTGTAGAGAAATCATTATCAGAATAGAGGCAATTTTGTTGTAAGACTGTTCTATTGATTTTGAAGTGGTATTCTAAGAATCTTTATTCTTAAGAA
Organism: Nyctanthes arbor-tristis; assembly: GCA_963692815.1. Lineage (NCBI taxonomy): Eukaryota > Viridiplantae > Streptophyta > Magnoliopsida > Lamiales > Oleaceae > Nyctanthes > Nyctanthes arbor-tristis. Next base: position 3,718 of record CAVNYN010286690.1, read on the forward strand.
GAGTTGTGACTTGTATTGTTGCTCTTGAAATTTTAGTGTGTCTCTAGTGTTATCTAGAGATCACTTGTACCCATTATATTGTTAAAGTGAAAGATTAATTCGACTTAGGGTTGTGGACGTAGGCAAATTTCTGAATCGCGTTAAATCTTCTGTTCATTTATTTTTCTCGTTATTGTTTAGTTTTTGGCTCTATTTGTTTATCTCCTATTAAGTTTTTTACAAGAGGGAGAATTAATATTCTGCTGCGATCGTCATATTGACGAATTTTCTCCCAACACTATCCCCTAATTTTATTACAACACCCATTTTCATCGTACGAGAAAAATAAACTTTAACTTTGGAGATTTCACTTCTACGTGCTATAATGATAAAAACGACGGTGAACAACATATTTACAAATTAGTAATGGAAATGATTGATGTAGAAACGGAAGCAATTGTTCATATGCAAAGCAATAACAATCTTCTCCTAGCGCATTATGTTAACCAACAACGTAATTTCATGCCAAAGCATGGAGGCTCAGTCGTAGGGCATGTTGTTATCAACCGAGAGCGAGAAACTGCAATTTAATGACTGTTTTGTTGAGTTTCTACAATTTAATGAGGAGATGTTTCAATTTCAATCTAGTTTGTCCCGAAGTCTATTCATGCAAATAGTTTTGGCCGTGTAAGTTCATGACAATTACTTTACATAAAGAGGGGTGCAATAGGTAAGTTAGTTTTGTCTCCCCTTCAAAAAATAATTGATGTATTTTGAATACTAACTTATGGCATAACTGTAGGTGTGACTGATGAATACATTAAAATTGGAGAATCAACTGCAATTGAGCACCTAAAGTGATTTTGTCAATTTATTATAGAGATCTTTGGTCCCCAGTACCTTAGATCACCAAACTCTATCAATATTGGTAGATTACTCTGTATCGGTGAACAATGGGGTTTTCCCAGAATATTGGGTAGCCTAGATTATATGCACTGGTGGTGGAAAAATTGTCCAACAGCTTGGGCAGGATAGCATGTAGGCCGTAGTGGAAGCCCAACCATTATTTTAGAGGCAGTAGCTGGCCATGATCTATAGATATGGCAAGCTCATTTTGGGTTACCTGGATCAAACAATGACATTAACGTGCTCAAGAGATCTTATCGTTTTTTAGATCTTGCCCAAGGCAAAAGGCCTCCGACTCATTATGCCATTCAAGGAAAAGAATATGACACAGGTTATTCTTTAGCTGACTATATACACCCAAAGTTGTCGACTATTGAGCTAAAAATTCACGATCCCCTTGGTCCCAAAAAAAAACTATTTACCACTAAACAACAAAGTTGTAGGAAAGATATAGAATGTGCCTTTGGAGTTTTGCAATCAAGGTTTGCAATTGTAACAGGACCTGTACGCTTTAGCGACAAACGTGTATTAAAAAAAATAATGACATCGTGCATTATCTTGTACAACATGATTGTCAAGGATAAGCGTGATCTTGATGCCCCAATCTAGGAGTTTAGGGAGGCTCTAGCACTAGAGGTTGAGATGGCGCATGAAAAAGAAGTTTGGCTCCAAAGTTTTGACACAGGTTATTACTTAGCTGACAGTATATATCCAAAGTGGTCAACTATTTTGTAAACAATTCACGATCCCGTGCTCCAAAAAAGAAGCTATTTGCCATTAAACAAGAAAGTTGTAAGAAAAATGTTGAATTTGCCTTTGGAGTTTTACAGTCAAGGTTTGCAATTGTAGCAAAACCTGTACGCTTTTGGGACAAATATGTATTAAAAAATATAATGAAAACATGCATTATCTTGCATAACATGATTGTCGAGGATAAGCGTGACCTTAATGCCCCAATCTAGGAATGTGTAGGAAAACTCCAGCACTAAAGGTTGAGATGGCGCATGACGAAAAAGTTTGGTTCTAAAGGTTTCTTGAGCGTTATCAGCAAATTAGGGATACCATGGCGCACTATGCGCTCTGTGATACCTTAACTGAACATCTGTGGGAGCAATATAATAATTGTGAGAATTACGTTTGTGTATGTTACCGAGTTGGCTTGAGTATTTGTCTTTATTAATATATCATTGTTAAGCTAATCGATTCCCGCATTTTTTTTCAAAATGAGTTATTTAGTAATTTTCGTCTTCTTTTATTCCCTACGATATTCTTTATTTGGCTCTTTTTGAGATATAATTTAACCATAACTAATTATAATTATTATATAAATTAAATATAATTTTAACTAATACGTACATTATTCATTTTCTTATTCAATTAAAAGAATTGAAAAATTAAAAAAATGGGTCCCCCGAATTTTAGCAAAAACCATTGGAGTGCAGCAATGGTTTCCCCTAAATTTAGAAGAAAGGGTTAGGAGGCGATGGTTCACCTCCAACCGTCCCATAATATGTACGGGTACTATTCACCTCCCCCATATTACTTTTGAGGGAGGGTTATAATTATAAAAAATGACAATGCTTTATTTACCTATATACTACTACTTTAAGTACAACAATGCCATTTGTTAATTAATTTCGGTTTTTAACTGTTAATTGTTCCAATTTTGAGTTTCAAATTTTTTGTGTTTTTATTAATACTATTAATTTATTTCTTGTAATTCAAATATTATATATTTTTTAATTTTTATTAAATATGATTATCGTAATTTGAAGCTTAGAACAAGTGAAATTTTATTTCAAACGGGAATAGTGCAAACGCGGCAAACTTAACAAATAACAAGTTAAGTTTGTTAATAGCTATGTCAAACTAAATAATTTAAGTGCTACTAGGCACGCAAGCAAGCCAATAATACAAACAGCAAGCCACATAAGTCTATAGAAAACTTAAAAAGCACATTGGGAAATTGATACTACCTAGCAAACAAAGACCACAGATTTCAATAATCTGACAGATTGCTTGATAATTCTTCAAGATCTCCAAAAAGCTGACTAAAGGATCCTGAACTATTCTAAGACCCTTCACCTTGACTCCGCTCCTATTTTGAGTAATTCTAATATGTTCCTCTTCCAAGAATTGACACACATGGGGGTTTGTCATTGTATTCAAATCTGTGAATAAAATCTTGTTCTCCTCTTGTTCCTATACAAAAATGAGTTTTCTCAATTCCAAGCCATACCACTTTTGCCTATCTACACTGCCTTGTTGCAAATATTGTCTAAATTTACAGTTCTTCTTGAGTCAGTTTAATAATCTTTGAGGAGTTGTCCTCATTTTTCCTCTCAAGTTTAGACTTTTTAACTCCAAACTGACACTGAGTTGAAGGGCTCCCATAGTTTTCATCATCAAGATTCAAATTGAATGGCAGTATTTCCTGCTGCGTGGGAGAGTACATGTAGTCATCCTAACTGGGTAAATTAGGGTCAGTGGAACTATTGTTGCCCCTTTGACATTGGATGAATCTCGTTACTAGGTTTTCGTCATTAGTAAATTTCTCCATGTCTTTCATTGGAAGACAGACATGATCGAAGTTCTATCCATTTGCAAATTTTAGCCATTGACGTTCCACCGTTTAATTTCGCTTTTCAATAATGCGATCAAGGTTCGATCATGTGTTAGATTAAGTTCAATATGTATAATATAATAGTAGTAGTAGACTTTAACACTTACAATGTAATCCTTGGAAGCACCACTTGGATGAGCATCCTCAACTTACCGAATACAAGCCCGCATTTTGCTGATTGCAAATTTAATCATTTGCATTCACTTATCAAGTAATTTCATAGTACGCTGCTGCCTGATGGATGGTGGAAGTTTACTATTATACTCATCATTTATAAGTCAATTCTAGAGCATGTTCTTTGACAGGTTCATGTCAACAATTGGATTTTGAGTAACATCCAGTCAAACGTGAACAAGATGCATGTCCTCTTTGTGTAAGTAACTTGGACCACGAGCGCCAGACACCATTCTTACTTTCACTTGACAAGTCATATTTTAGGATTTATTTATCAGCGTATGAATTTCTTGTCATGTTCAGCTATTTATAGACAGAAGGGAATGTAAATGAGTTTAAACATATTTGAGTTTCTAAAGCTACATATGAGTAGTCATTTTAACTGAAAAAATAATTCTATTTGTCCCATAATCAGCAGAGAATCGGTTCTCTCTGCAAAGAATCGATTTCCTCTGCAAAGTTTGATTTTTTCTATACAATGTTTGATTCTCTGCAAAGTTTGATTTTCCCTATGCAAAATTTGATTTTCCCTCTATAAAGTTTGAATTTCCCTTGTCTACTATTGTAGCTAAGAAAATGTTACTTTAACAAATTTTAATTCACACAAATCGGGTGCCACCTACTGCATTTTAGTAATAAGTACCAACCATGTGCCACCTACTACACACTCGTATCAACTATCTACCATGGGCCACCTACCAATAACTTATCTTATGGCCTATCCCCCAATTTTACTGCAACATCTACTTTCAGCATATGAGAAAAATAAAGTTTAACTTTGGAGATTCCTCTTCTACATACCATAATGATGAAAAGAAAGATGAACAACAGATTTACAAATCAGTGGTGGAAATGATTGATGCAGAAATGGAAGCGACTGCTTTTATACAATGCAATAACAATCTTCTCCAGGCTCATTATTTTAACCAATAGCATAATTTTATGCCAAAGCATGAAGGTTCAGTCTCGGGGCATGTTGTCATCAACCGTGAGTGAGAAGCTACAGATAATAATTTACACTACTAAAAAATGGGCGGATAGCAACAAAATTTTAGCAACGGAAATAATTTGTTACTATTAGCAATAGAATAGTAACGGGTTAGTAAAGAAATGTACATAGCCACTGAATTAGTAATGGAATCATTTTTGTTGCTACTTTTTCGTTATTAATCCATTACTGAATAGTAACAGAAATAATTTGTTACTATTAACAATAGAATAACAATGGGTTAGTAATAGAGCGCGTATAGACACGGAGTTAGTAATGGAATCATTTCTGTTGTTACTTTTTCATTACTAATCTGTTACTAAATAGTAACGGAAAGATTTATCATATTAGTAATAGAATAGCAACGTGTTAGTAGTGGAGCGCTCATAGCCATAGAATTAGTAATTGAATCATTTATGTTGCTATATTTTCATCACTAATTCGTTGTTGAATGGTAACGGAAATCATTTGTTACTATTAGCAACGGATTATCAACAACTTAGTAATGAATATTCTTTTTCATATTTTTTTAATGTATATTTGATGTTACCAACGGAATTAGCAATGAAGTTGGGTCGGTTGGTAATAATTCATTTCTAATTGGTTGCTATTTGTAACGATTATTGACTGTTGATATTCATAATGGACCTTTCTACTGATAATTTCTTGAAACACGAAAAACATCATAATTTGATATTTAGAGCACAAATTTAGAGTATAAATGACATATATGAAATAATATATAACAAAAATTTAATTAATTAAAAAAGCCCCAATGTTTGAAAAGGAGAATTCAATATTTTTAAATTATCAAAATTACTAGAATATACTTTATATAAATTATAGGGCAACATGTTAACAAAGATATATGGTAGCTTGGTGGTTGGGGAGTCCCAACCGCCAGGACTCGAGTTCAAATCCTGACATAAGTATTAGGGGAAATTAATTCTCACGGGTTGCTGGGTCGGGCCATGTCATTGCTGGTCAGGTCAGGCTAAATAAAAAATATTTTTTTTCTAAATTCTTGTTCACAAGTAGTAATGGAATTAGCAAAAAAAGTTTGTTACTAATTAGTAACTCTTTTATCCGTTGGTAATTTCGAAACGGCCTAACTTGATGCTAATTAGCATCAGAAAGTTTTTATGTTATTAATTAGTAATAAAAAGTTCCATTACTAATTAGTAACGGAATTTATATTCGGTTTCTAAATTAGACACCATTAAATTAGTAAGGGATTTTGTAATAGTATTTTTTGTTATTAATAACTGTTAGCAACAAGATTGACCTTGTTAGTAAAGAAAATTTCTGTCACTAATAAGGCTTTTTCTAGTAGTGTTATCCAACGATTGTTTTTCTGAGTTTCTGTGATTTAATGAGGAGATGTTTCAGCGTCAATTAAGTTTGTCCCAAAGTCTATTCACGGTAATTTGGAAACGGCCTAACTTGATGCTAATTAGCATCAGAAAGTTTTTACATTACTAATTAATAATAAAAAGTTCCGTTACTAATTAGTAATGGAATTTATATTCGGTTTCTAAATTAGTCACCATAGAATTAGTAAGGGATTTTGTAACAGTATTTTTCTGTTACTAATAACTGTTAGCAATAAGATTGACCTTGTTAGCAACGAAAATTTTCGTCACTAATAGGGCTTTTTCTAGTAGTGTTATCCAACGACTGTTTTGCTGAGTTTCTGTGATTTAATGAGGAGATCTTTCAGCATCAATTAAGTTTGTCCCAAAGTCTATTCACGCAAATAGTTTGAGCCATGCAAGTTCATGACAATTAGTTCACATAAAGAGGGATGCAACATGAAAGTTAAGTTTGTCTCCCCTACAAAAAAATGTTTTATTTGAAATACTAACTTATGGCATAGCTGCAGATGCGACTGATGAATATTATAAAATTGGAAAATCAACTACAATTGAGCGTCTGAAACGATTTTCTCGATCTTTTATAGAGATCTTTGGTTCTGAGTACCTTTGATAACCAAACTCTAACAATATTGGATGATTACTCTGTATTGGTGGATAATGGCATTTTCCAAGAATGTTGGGCAGCCTAGATTGTATGCACTAGAGGTGGAAAAATTGTCCAACTGATTGGGCAGGACAACAAGCAGGTTGTAGCAGAAGCCCAACTATTATTTTATAGGCAGTAGCTGACTATGATCTATAGATATAGTATGCTCACTTTAGGTTACATGGACCAAATAATGACATTAATGTGTTGGAAAGATCTCATCATTTTTCAAATCTTGCTCAGAGTAAAAGGCCTCCAACTCGTCAGGTCATTCTAGGAAAAGAATATGGCACAGGTTATTACTTAGCTGACAATATATATCTAAGGTGGTCGACTATTGTGCAAACAATTCATGATCCTTGTGGTCCAAAAAAAACTATTTGCCACTAAACAAGAAAATTGTAAGAAAGATGTAGAACATGCCTTTGGAGTTTTGCAATCAAGGTTTTGCAATTGTAGTAGGACATGTCCGTTTTTTGGGCAAATGTGTGTTAAAAAATATAATGAAGACATGCATTATCTTATATAACATGATTGTCGAGGATGAGCATGACCTTGATGCCCCAATCCAAGAGTGTAGGGAGGCTCTAGCACCGGAGGTTGAGATGGCGCATGAAGAAGAAGTTTGGCTCCAAAGGTTTCTTGAACGCTATCTACAAATTAGGAAGACCGCAGCGTACATTGCACTTTGTGATGCCTTAATTGAACATCTGTAGGACCAATTTACTAATTGTGAAAATTAAGTTTGTGTATGTTACCGAGTTGACTTGAGTATTTGTCTTTGTTAATGTCTCGTTGTAATGTTAATCGATTCCCGCAATTTTTTTTCTAAAATGAGTTATTTAATAATTTAGATTTTCTTTTGCTTCCAATGATATTCTTAATTTCGCTTCTTTTGAGATATAAATTATTTAACCTTAACTAATTATAATTATTATACAAATTAAGTATGGTTTTAAGTAAATAAATATGTTATTCCTTTTCTCACTCAATTAAAAGAAATGAAAAATAAAAAAAATAGGTTCTCCTAAATTTAGGGAAAACCATAGGAGTGCAACAATGGCTTCCCTTCCGCTAAATTTAGAAGAAAGGACTAATATCAAGGGATACTATTGACTTCCCCCATGTTTGGAGAAGGGTTTATAATTAAAAAAATGTCACTGCTTTATTTACCAAAGTGCCAATACTTTAATTACGACAATGCCATTTGTGAATTAATTTCGATTTTACACATAGCTGTTCCAATTTTGAGTTTCAATTTTTTTTTTTTTAATACTATAATTTATTTTTTGTAATTCAAATATTGTATATTTTTTAATTTTTATTAAATAAAATTATTGTAATTTAAAGCTTAGAACAAGTGAAATTTTATTCCAAATGGGAACGGTACAAACATGACAAACTTAACAAATAATTGTGGCTCTTGACGCTCCACGATTTCTTTTGCTCTTGATAGGGTGATCAAGGTTCGATCATGTGTTAGATTTAGTTCAATAGTGTACAATAAAATAGTAGTACTAGACTTTAACACTTATAATGCCATGCTCGGAAGCCGCACTTAGATGAGGTCCTCAACTTGGCAAACACAAGCCCACATTTTGTTGATTGTAAATTTAATCGTTTGCATTACTTATCAAGTGATTTTATAGTACGCTGCAGCGTGATGGTTGGTGGAAGTTTACTCTTGTACACATCTGTAACTTGATTCTATCACACGCTCTTTGGCTGGTTTATATCAACAATTGGATTTTTAGTAACATCCAGTCAAATGTGAGTGAGATGCATGTCCTCTCTATGTGAATGACATGGACCATGAGTGCTGGTCACCATTGTTAATTTCATTTGACAAGTCATATTTCAGGAGTTATTGATCAGTGTGTACATTTCTCATAATGTTCAGCTAGTTATGAACGGAAGGGAACGTAAATGAGTTTAAACGTATTTGACTTTCAAAGCTATGCATGAATAATCATTCAACTGAAAAAGTGATTTTATTTGTCCCATAATCTGCAGAGAATCGATTCCTTCGGCAAAGAATCGTTTCCTTCGCAAACTTTGATTCTCTGCAAAGATTGATTTTCCTTCTACAAAGTTTGAATTTCCTTTTTCTGCTATTCCACTAAAAACATGGTACTCTAACAAATTTTAATTCATACACAATAGGTGACACCTACCTCAAACTAGTGCCGCCTACCTACGATGTGCCATCAACCATACACTTGTATCAACTGCCTACTATGTGCCACCTACCACAAACATATCTTCCTCTATTTAAAAATGGACTATCTGCCAATTTTACTGCAACACTTACTTTCAGCATATGAGAAAAATAAACTTTAACTTTGGAGGTTCCTCTTCTACATAATCTAATAATGAAAATGAAGGTCAACCACAAATATACAAATCGGTAATGGAAATGACTGATGCAGAACTGGAAGCAATTGTTCGTATGCAAAGCAATGTCAATATTTTCCTGGCACATTATGTTAGCCAATAGTGTAACATCATGCCAAAGCATAGAGGTTCAGTCCCCGGGCACATTGTTACCAACTGTGAGCGAGAAGCTGCAGATCATAACTTATCAAATGACTATTTTGTTGAGTTTCGATGATTTAATGAGGAGATGTTTCAGCGTCGAGTTTGTATGTCCCAAAGTCTATTCATGTGAATAGTTTTGCCGTGCAAGTTCATGACAATTACTTTATGCAAGTTCATGACAATTACTTTACACAAAAAAGGAGTGCAACAGGTAAGTTAGGTTTGTCTTTCCTTCAAAAAATAACTGCTGTATTTCGAATCCTAGCTTATAGCATATCTGCAGATGTGACTGATTAATTCATTAAAATTGGATAATCTACTGCAATTGAGAGTTTGAAGTGATTTTGTTTATCTGTTGTAGAGATCTTTGGTCCTAAGTAACTTAGATTACCAAACTCTAACGATATTGCTGGATTACCCTATATCGGCGAAAAATAGGGTTTTCTCAGAATATTGGGTAGCCAACATTGAATGCGATGGAGGCGGAAAAATTGTCGAACTGCTTGGGTAGGACAATACGCAGGTCGTAGCAGAAGCCTTACTATTATCTTAGAGGCAGTATCTGACTATGATTTATGGATATGACATGTCACTATGGGTTACCTGGATCAAATAATAACATTAATGTGTTGAAAAGGTCTCATCTTTTTTCAGATCCTGCTCAGGGCAAAAGGCCTCCACCTTGTTAGTTATTCAAGGAAAAGAATATGACACAGGTGAATATGACACAGGTTATTACTTAGCTGACGGTATATACCCAAAATGGTCGACTATTGAGCAAACAATTCACAATTCCATGGTCCAAAAAAGAAACTATTTGCCACTAAACAAGAAAGTTGCAGAAAAAATGTTGAATGTGCCTCTGGAATTTTGCAATCAAGATTTGCAATTGTAGCAGAAACTATACGCTTTTGGGACAAACGTGTATTAAAACATATAATGAAAATTGCATTTTTTTGCATAACATGATTGTCGAGAATAAGCATGACCTTGATGCCCCAATCCAAGAGTGTAGGACAGCTCCAATACTGGAGGTTGAGATGGCGTATGATGAAAAAGTTTCATTTTAAAGGTTTCTTGAGCGTTATCAGCAAATTAGGGGCACACTATGCACTCTGTGATGCCTTAATTGAACATCTGTGGGAGCAATATAGTAATTATGAAAATTAAGTTTTTGTATGTTACCGAGTTGGCTTGAGTATTTGTCTTTATTAATGTTTTGTTGCTAAGCTAATCAATTCCCGCATTTTTTTTAAAATGAGTTATTTAGTAATTTTTGTTTTCTTTTATTCCCTATGATATTCTTTATTTGACTCCTTTCGAGATATAAGTTATTTAACCTTAACTAATTATAATTATTAAGTAAATTAAGTATGGTTTTAACTAAACAAATATGTTATCCATTTTCTTATTCAATTAAAAGAAATGAAAAATTAAAAAAAAGGGGTTCCCCTAAATTTAGGGGAAACAATTAGAGCGCAAGAGTGGTTTTCCCTAAATTTTGAAAAAAGGTTTCCTCCAAATATAGGGGGCGATGGTTTACCTCCATCCGTCCCCTAATACGAGGGGATAATATTCACCTCCCTGATATTTGGGGAAGGGTTTATAATTACAAAAATGCTACTGCTTTATTTACCAAAGTACAACTACTTCAATTAGGGCAATGCCATTTGTGAATTTATTTTGATTTTTACGCTTAACTGTTCCAATTTTGAGTTTTAAATTTTTTGTGTCTTTATTAATCCTATTAATCTATTTTTTGTAATTCTAATATTATATATTTTTTAATTTTTATTGAATATCATTATTGTAATTTGAAGCTTAGAATAAGTGAAATTTTATTTCAAATCAGAACCGTACGATCACGATAAACTTAACAAATAACAAGTTAAATTTGTTAATGACCATTAAAATCTAAATAATTTAAGTGCTACGAGGTACGTAAGCAAGCCAATAATACAAGCAACAAGCCACATAAGTCTATGGAAAACTTAAAAACACACTGGGAAATTAATACTACTTTGGCAAACAAAGATCACAAATTTCAATAATCTGGTAGATGACTTGATGGTCCTCCAAGATATCAAAAGAATTGACTGAAGGATCATGAACTATTCTGAGACCCTTCATCTTGACACTGCATCTCTTTTGAGTAATTATATTCTGTTCCTCTTCTGAGAATTGACGCACTTGAGAGTTTGTCACTATATTCAAATCATTGAATAAAATCTTGTTCTCCTCTTGCTCCTCTGATTGATTTTTCTCAATCAGAAAATTGAGATTGCTGCAGATATTTTCCAAATTTTCGTTTTCTTCTTGAATCACTTCAATGGCCTTTGAAGAGTTGTCCTCATTTTTCCTCTTAAGTTTAGACTTTGTAATTCCAATTGGACACTGAGTTGAAGGGCTATCGTAATCAAGATTCAAATTGAATGGCCGTATTTTATGCTGCATAGGTGAGGACACGTAGTCTTCCTGACTAGGAGAATCAAGTCAGTAGAACTATTGTTGCCCCTCTGACCCCTCTAACACTGGACAAATCTCTTTACCGGGTTTTTGTGATTGGTAAATTTGTCCATGTCTTTCATTAGAGGCCAGACATGATCAAGGTTTTAACCATTTGTAATTTTGGCTTTTGATGCTCCACCATTCCTTACGCTCTTCGATACTGCGATCAAGGTTCGATCAAGTGTTAGATTAAGCTCAATATTGTATAATAAAATAGTACTACTAGACTTTACAACTTATGATGTCCTACTTAGAAGCACCACTTAAGTGTCTTTAACTTGGCAAGTACAAGCCGCATTTTGTTGATTGCAAATTCAATTGTTTGCATTCACTTATCAAATGATTTCATAGTACGCCGCTGCATGATGGATGATGGAAGTTTACTATTGTACACATTTTTAACTCAATCCTAGAGCATATTCTTTGACTAGATTATGCCAAGAATTTGATTTTGAATAACATACACTCAAGTGTGAACAAGATGCACGTCCTCCTCGTGTGAGTAACTTGGACGACGAGGGCTAGACGCCGTTGTTAATTTCACTTGCCAATTCATATTTTAGGATTTATTGATCAGCGTGTAAATTTATTGTAATGTTCAACTATTTATAGATGGAAGGAAATGTAAATGAGTTTAGACGTATTTGATTTTCCAAAGCTGTGTATGAATAGTCATTTCAATTGAAAAAGTGATTTTATTTGTCCCATAATCTGTAGAATCGATTCTCTCTACGAAGAATCGATTCCCTCTGCAAAGTTTGATTTTCCCTTGTCTACTATTGCAACTAAGAAAATGTTACTTTAATAAATTTAATTCACACACCACAGGTGCCACCTACGACAAACTAGTATCACCTATCTACCATGTGCTGCCTACTACACACTCGTTTCAACTACCTACCACGTGCCACCTGCTACCAACTTATCTTCCTCTATTTAAGAATGGCATGTCCCTTAATTTTACTACAACACCTACTTTCAGCATATGAGAAAAATAAACTTTAACTTTAGAGGTTCCTCTTCTACATACCCTAATGATGAAAATAAAGGTGAACCACAGATATAAAAATCAGTGATGGAAATGATTGATGTAGAAATAGAAGCGATTCTTCATCGGTAATGCAATAACAATCTTCTCCTGACGCATTATGCTAGCCAAGAGTGTAATCTCATGACAAAGTATAGAGGCTCAGTCCCAGGGTATGTTGTTATCAACTATGAGCGAGAAGCTGCAGATCATAACTTGTCTAACGACTATTTTGCTGAATTCCACAATTTAATGAGGATATGCTTCAGCATCGATTTTGTATGTCCCGAAGGCTGTTCATACGAATAGTTTTGGCTTGTAAGCTCATGACAATTACTTTACACAAAAGAGAGATGTAGCAGGTAAGTTAGGTTTGTCTCTCCTTTAAAAATAATTGTTGTATTTCAATTACAAGCTTATGGCATAGCAGTAAATGCGACTGCACAATGTATTAAAATTGCAGAATCTATTGCAATTGAGAGTCTGAAGTAATTTATCTATCTGTTATAGAGATCTTTGGTCCCGAGTAACTTAGATTACCAAACTCCAGCGATATTACTAGATTACTCTATATCGGTGAAAAATAGGGTTTTTGTGGAATGTTGGGCAGCCTAGATTGTATGCGCTGGTGGTGGAAAAATTGTCCAACTGCTTAGGCAGGACAGTACACAGATCGTAGCAGAAGCCTGACTAATATCTTATAGGTAGTAGCTGACTATGTTCTATGGATATGGCATGCTCACTTTGGGTTACCTGGATCAAATAGCATTATTATTGTGTTGGAAATGTCTTATCTTTTTTCAGATCTTCCTCAGGGCAAAAGTCCTCCAGCTCCTTACGCAATTCAAGAAAAAGAATATGACACAGGCTATACTTAGTTGATAGTATATGACCAAAGTGGTCGACTACTATGCAAACAATTCACGATCCTGTGGTTAAAAAAAAAAAAAAAACTATTTACCACTAAACAAGAAAGTTGTAGGAAAGATATAAAATGTGCTTTTGGAGTTTTGCAATCAAGGTTTGGAATTGTAGCAGAACCTGTACGCTTTTAGGAGAAACATGTATTAAAAAATATAATGGCAACATGCATTCTCTTGCATAACATGATTGCCGAGAATGAGCATGACCTTGATGCCCCAATCCAGGAGTATAGTACCGGAGGTTGGGATGGCACATGATCAACAGTTTCTTGAGCATTATCAGCAAATTATGGATATGGTAGCATACTATGCACTCCATGATTCCTTAATTGAACATCTGTGTGAGCAATATAGTAATCATGGAAATTAAGTTTGCGTATATTATCAAGTTGGCTTAAGTATTTGTCTTTATTAATATATCGCTGTTAAGTTAATCGACTCCCGTATTTTTTTTTTTCAAAATGAGTTATTTAATAATTTAGTTTTTACTTTATTCCCAATGATAGTCTTTATTTGTCTCATTTCGAGATATAATTTACTTTATCTTAACTAATTACAATAATTATACAAATTAAGTATCGTTTTAACTAAATAAATATGTTATTCCTTTTCTTATTCAATTTTTTTTTTGAATCACCTTTTCTTATTCGATTAAAAAAAAATGGGTTCCCTTAAACTTAGGGGAAACAATTGGAGTGCATAATGGTTTCCCCTAAATTTACGGGAAAGGGTTTCCCCTATATTTGGGAGAAACCCTTGGAGATGTTCTAAGTCTATCTCCAACCATTCCCTGAATTTGGGGGGATTATTACCTCCAACCAACCCCAGATAGAGTATTCACCTACCCCCAATTTGGGAAGGGTTCATATTTACAAAAAATGCTAATGCTTTATTTACCAATATGCCACTACTTTAATTACAACAATGTCGTTAATTAATTTCATTTTTTAATAGTTAATTGTTCCAATTTTGAGTTTCATATTTTTTGTGTTTTTATTAATACTATTAATTTATTTCTTGTAATTCAAATATTATATATTTTTTATTTTTTTATCAATATCATTATTGTAATTTAAAGCTTAGAACAAGTGAAATTTTATTTCAAATGGGATTAGTACAAACGCGGCAAACTTAACAAATAACAAGTTAAGCTTGTTAGCAGCTATGTCAAACCAAATAATTTAAGTGATACTAGGCACACAAACAAGACAATAATACAAACAATAAGCCAAATAAGTCTACAGAAAACTTAAAAAACACGCTGGGAAATTGATACAACTTAGCAAACAAAGACCACAAATTTCAATAATCTGGCAGATTGCTTGATGATCTTCTAAGATCTCCAAAGAACTGACTAAAGGATTCTTAACTATTTTGAGACCCTTCATCTAGACACTATACCTCTTATGAGTCTGGACACCGTACCTCTTATGAGTAATTCTAATATGTTCCTCTTCCAAGAATTGACGCATATGGGGTTTGTCACTATATTCAAATCAGTAAATCAAATCTCGTTCTTCTCTTATTCCTTTGCAAAAATTTTTAAGTTTTCTCAATTCCAAGTCGTACCACTTTTGCCCATCTATACTGCCTTGCTGCAAATATTGTCTAAATTTATAGTTTTCTTCCTGAATCACTTCAATTATCTCTGAGGAGTCGTCCTCATTTTTTCTCTTAAGTTTAGACTTTTTGATTTCAAACGGATGCTGAGTTAAAGGGCTCTTGTAGTTTTCATCATCAAAATTCAAATTGAATGACAGTATTTCTCACAGCCTAGGTGAGCACATATAGTCATCTTGACCAAGAGAGTGAGGCTCAGTGGAACTATTGTTGCCCCTCTAACGTTGGAGAAATCTCCTTATTGGGTTTTTGTTATTAGTAAATATCTCCATGTCTTTCATTAGAGGCCAAACATGACTGAAATTCCATCCATTTGTAAATTTTGGCTATTGACATTCCACCATTTCTTTCGCTCTTCGATATTGCGATCAAGGTTCAATCATGTGTTAGATTAAGTTCAATATGTACAATATAATAGTAGTAGTAGACTTTAACACTTACAATGTCATCCTTGGAAGCATCGCTTGGATGAGCATCCTCAACTTAGTGAATACAAGCCCACATTTTGGTAATTGCAGATTTAGTCATTTGCGTTCGCTTATTAAGTAATTTCATAGTATGTTGCGACTTGATGAAAATGAAAGTTTACTATTGTACTCATCTGTAACTCGATTCTAGAGCATGTTCTTTGACTAGTTTATACCAACAATTGGATTTTACACAACATCCAATCAAACGTCAACAAGATGTATGTCCTCTTCGTGTGAGTAACTTGGACCACAAGCACCAGACACCATTGTTAATTTCACTTGACAAGTCATATTTTAGGATTTATTGATTAGTCCGTACATTTCTTGTAATGTTCAGCTATTTATAGACAAAAGAGAATGTAAATGAGTCTAAATGTATTTGATTTTCAAAAGCTATGTATGAATAGTCATTCAACAGAAAAAGTGATTTTGTTTGTCCCATAATCTGCAGAGAATCGATTTGCTATGCGAAGAATCGATTCACTTTACAAAGTTTGATTTTCCCTTCTCTACTATTGCAACTGAGAAATTGTTACTTAAACAAATTTTAATTCACACACCACAGGTGCCACCTACTACAAACTAGTATCACTTAGCTACCATGTGCCACCTACAACACACTTGTATCAACTACCTACTATGTGCCACCTAACACAAAACTTATCTTCCTCTATTTAATAATGGCCTATCCTCCAATTTTACTACAGCATCTACTTTTAGCATATGAGAACAATGAATTTTAACTTTGGAGGTTCCTCTTCTACATACCCTAATGATGAAAATGAAGGTGAACCACATATTTACAAATCGGTGATGGAAATGATTGATATAGAAATAGAAGTGATTGTTCGTATACAAAGCAATAACAATCTTCTGTTGACACATTATGTTGACCAATAGTGTAATGTCATGCCAAAGCAGGAAGGCTCAGTTCGGGGGCACGTTGTTATCAATCGTGAGGAAGAAGCTACTAGCCGTAACTTATCCAATGACTATTTTGCTGAGTTGCCACAATTTACCGAGGAGATGTTTCGGCATCGATTTCATATGCCCAAAAGTCTATTCAGTGAATAGCTAAGGCCGTGCAAGTTCATGACAATTACTTTACACAAAAGAGGGATGTAATAGGTAGGTTAGGTTTCCTCCCCTTCAAAAAACAGCTGTTGTATTTCAAATATTAGCTTATGTCATAGCTGCATATATAACTGATGAATACATTAAAATTTGAGAATCTACTACAATTGAGCATCTGAAGTGATTTTGTTGATATGTTATAGTGATCTTTAGTCCCGAGTACCTTAGATCACCAAACTCTAACGATATTGCTAGATTACTCCATATGGTTGAAGAACGGGGTTTTCCTAGAATGTTGGGTTACCTAGATTGTATGCACTGAATGTGGAAAACTTGTCCAACTACTGAGGCAGGACAATACGTAGGTCATAGCAAAAGCTGACTATTATCTTAGAGGCTATAGATGAATCTGATCTTTGGATATGGCATGCTCACTTTTGGTTACTCGGATCCAAAATGACATTAATGTGCTGGAAAAGTCTCATCTTTTTCCAGATCTTGCTCAGGGCAAAATGCCTCCAGCTCGTTATGTTATTGAAGGAAAAAAATATCAAACAGGTTATTGCTTAGATGATAGTACATACCTAAAGTGGCCGATTATTGTGCAAACAATTCACGGTCCCCGTGGTCCAAAAAAGAAACAATTTGCACAAAATAAGAAAGTTGTAAGAAAGATGTAGAACATACCTTTAGAGTTTTGCAATCAAGGTTTGAAATTGTAGCGCGACCTGTACGCTCTTGGGACAAATATGTATCAAAAAATATAAAGACAATACGCCTTATCTCGCCTAACATGATTGTCAGGGATCAGCGTGACCTTGATACCTTAATTCAGGAGTGTAGGGAAGCTCCAGCATCGGAGGTTGAGATGGCACATGATGAAGAAGAATGGCTCTAAATGTTTCTTGAGCGTCATCAGTAAATTAGGGGTACCACAACGTACTATGCACTCTGTGATGCCTTAATTAAACATCTGTTGGAGTAATATAGTAATTGTGAAAACTATGTTTGTGTATGTTACCAAGTTGGCTTGAGTACTTATCTTTATTAATATAGCATTGTTAATGTTAATCGATTCCCGTATTTTCTTTTAATGAGTTATTTAATAATTTAGATTTTTCTTTTGTCTCCAATGATATTCTTGATTTGGCTCCTTTGGAGATATAAATTGTTTAACATTAACTAATTGTAAATATTATACAAATTAAGTATGGTTTAAACTAAATAAATATGTTATTTTTTTCTTCTTCAATTAAAAGAAATTGAAAAAAAAAAAGGTTCCCCTAAATTTAGGGGAAACCATTGAAGTGCAACAAGTTTTCTCCCAAAATTTAGGAGAAACCCAACCATCCCCAAATTTGGGAGAATTTGGGGGATGGTTTACCTTCAACAATCCCCTAATATGGAGGGATGCTATTCACCTTCCCTATATTTGGGGGAGTGTTTGCAATTATAAAAATATCGCTGCTTTATTTACATTAATTACGACAACGCCATTCGTGAATTAATTTCAGTTTTTGACACTTAATTGTTCCAATTTTGAGTTCCAATTTTTTTTATTAATAGTATTATTTTATTTTTTGTAATTCAAATATTATATATTTTTTAATTTTTAGTAAATATCATTTTTGTAATTTAAAGCTTAGAACAAATGAAATTTTATTTCAAATGGGAACGATACAATCACAATAAACTTAACAGTTAACAAGTTAAGTTTGTTAACAACAATGACAAACCAAATAATTCAGTGCTATGAGGCACACAAGCAAGTCAATTATACAAACGACAAGCCATATAAGTGTTAGGAATTAAAAATATATATAAACAGCGGAAATTAAATAAACATCCAATTCTTATGCCTAGAATCCACCTTGAGCTTCAAAAGAATTCGTGATAAAAATTACTGAGCAGTCCAATTAATTAATCCCATTAATTAATTCAGCCTAATTAAACCCGGTCCAACTAACTGGATTTTGGACATCAATTCCAATAATCTCCCACTTGGAGAATGTCCATTCCAAATCAGCAACCTCTACCTTTGTGTGTGACCATTTAGGCTTCCACTCATGATAGCAAATGTCATGATACTATTATTCTAATCCTATTAGAATAAGACAAATCAAAATCTCTATTTTAATTTGTCATCGATTCTCCCAGATCAATTAGTTCACATCGCTATCCAAGATTGACATCTAGCAATGTGTCAAGGCAACCCATGTGATGGAAAAGTCATGTGATATGACAAGCCTTTATATGTACTGTTACTGTGGAAATATAATCCCTTCATCAATATCACCCAATCAGTTAAGAGTTACGGAAATGCGTCAATCTTATAACAACCAATTATGTTATTCACCGTGACTCTTTGTTGATCAAAACAAGTTATAATGAAACTTTTTCAACCTATAACTTCACCCAGGCCGAGGAATTTATATCAACCCGAGTAGGCGAAAAGCAGGTAATAATTTCCCATTATCCATGAATGATGAATCCTCATCTTGGATACTTATAACCTTCATGCAATTTTCATTATACCTGTATGCCATCTTCCTAATAGCTCGTGGCTAGAGTCTCATCAAATGTTCGACTAAGTGTAACAATCATTACATAAGATTCTATGGCGCCTTCAAGTCAAAGGACCAATTCCACAACCGTCCATTAGAGATCAACCACTGATGCTTGGATAATTTACCATGTGGTATCTCTAGATAGGTCATCCAATATATGTTCAACTAACAATGAATCCATGTGTCCATTCGGATGTCTCTACAACATAACTCATGAGATCAGTTACTTTCTTCATAAGAAAAAAATGCAACACATGCTAGTCTATATGCAATAATGATATCCGTATCTCATTATTACATTGACTAGGGATAATTTAAGAATAAGTATATAACTTACATCTCACAATCACAACTCCTTGTGATTAATAAGTTATTATAATCTTATTCTATAAAGTCTATTATTTTACAAGAGAACTTTTATCTCAATAATAGATCTGCCACTTGAATATATCAATAAATAAGTGTTTAAGCACATCAATGTTCAACAAAGATTGCAACACCAGATCCCATACAAATAGATCCAACATCTATTGTATCTAATACACATAGATATATCATGACCATCATGCTATGACAACAACTTTGTCATAAGATCTCTTCTATGTTTAGATGAATTTGTTCAATCTATCTATCACTTTATATCATCTCTTTCCAAGAGATACACAGCCTCAAAACATATTTAGATTGCTGATGAGACTTAAATTTCCTTTGCTTGTGCGATGGCTCCATTGATATCACAATCTCTACTGGATCAACAATGTTAGGAACAAATTCAAAGTTCAGTTATGAACTTTACAATCTAAACTGCTTCATTTACTACTTTCAAAGTAGCTATGCATAAGGCTTGTTATTTGAATCGGTAGTTCTATCTACCTGAAACTCTTTCCAGTTAATCACACTACTAGTATGAGCAAATAGTTTATGGATTGGGATATTTCTTTAGTCTTTCCAGACTGAGAACTAACATCAATAAATCCACAACCTCTTAGTTCATATTTCTCTATAATTCAACAACATATCTTCGAGTGCTTCTCAAGCATTTAAGAATGTTTATGACCATTATACGATGTTTCCCAACAAAATTCACCTGGAATCTACTTTTTACCCTCAAAACATGTGAGACATTTGGTCCAATACACATCATTGCATACTAGATAGATTCTATTGCAATAGCACAATCCATGCAAATTTCTCAACATGTGTTCCGTAACATACCTTTTTGAGAAAGTGATCCCATCTCTATGGGCAGAGTCCTCACATAAACTCTTTCACATTAAATCTTCTCAAGATTTTATCTATGTACATAGATTTGGATAGGCTTGTAGATATATTTCTATAGTTCTATATCCCAAAGATGCATGCTACCTCTCCCAAATCTCAAATGGAGAAAAGTTTTGGATTTCTGTTTATATAAGGGAATATCATGTTTCAATAATATGTATCTCTATACAATATTATGAATACGGTCTAACTCCCACTAACTTCTTGTACACACTATTCATCTTCATTCTTGACAAAATCATACATTTTGATTATCACATCAAAATGAAAGTTTCAGCTCATCCAAAGTTTGATGATACTCAATTTGACTTTATGGACTCCAAAATCTCAGATTGTATCATAATACATCCTTAGTAACAGTCCTATAGAGGAATATAATTTGGATATCCATTTGTTAAATATGTTACTTTAGAAATAAGAATGCAAAGTTAGTAGATATATAATTATGGATAAGAAAGTTCTATTAAAGCCAACTTTTGTCTTTGATTTTAACCTCCACTACCAATCTTGTATGTTTTAACTTGAGTATTACCATCCATGTTAACCTCTTAGTTGTAAACTAATTTACAACATATGGATCTTATCAATACTGGCACATTTTGATTGTAATACATTGAGCTCAATTTGAATTCTATATCATCAAGCCTTACATTCTATGCCAATACTTTGACTTTTATTTTGCGCATATTGTAGGTTTATCACTTTTAGTTATCAATCTAATATTGAAAACTATAGGATCATATCCTTAAATAGATGAATTCCCCGACTCGGTCTATACGGAGCCAATGTGTTCTTAGTAATCATATTCTTATTACTAGTTTGCACCGCATTAAATGAAGTATATCCACTAGCACATCCAGTCGATTAATTTCTTTTGTGGTTTCTTGAACCCCTTCAAGAATTACTCCCAATGCTTTCTTAGAATAGACAATTTCTCTAAGAATACAACATAAGATGACTTTCATCTCAAATGTGGAGTATAATCGTGTCCAACAACTCATGTTGGATAATCCATAAAGAAATATTTCATATATTATTACCCAAAATAATTTTGTGTTTCATCAATCGACTTAGATGGAATATGTTTTAGTGTGTAACATGTAATCTCTATTGCATAATCCAATACAAGTTTGGAAGAACTATTTTGCATATTAAATCATAACATATCTAATATGTACAACTTCTTTGCGAATGCACTATTATAAAATTATGTATTTATAAGAATCCACCGCAAGAGAATCTTATTCTCTTTAGAACATCTATTATGCTCTTAAATATTTCTCACTCCGATCATATCTAAGTGTTAGAATATCTTTATGAATAACTTTCCATTTCTAGCTTGAAACTTTTGAATATTTCAAAACTTTTCATGCATAAACTTGATCAAGTACATGAAACCATATCAAATATAGTCATTATTGAACTTGACAAAGTAAGAAAAGCTATACCTGACATTTGTAGACTTTTGTCCAAATACATCAATATGGATTAGGACTTATTTATCTTTAATGTCAAAACCGGATATAATCTCAATTATCCTTTATACCTCTTTTGTCTTCTATTCCAATAATAGACTTCTAGGATTTAGAATCTAGATATTAAAAATTTTATTTCCTTATTCATTCCATAATTGAGAATAACAATTATTCTCCATTACAATGGAACAACTATTCATGTCCAAACATGAATTGGAAATAATGTTATTCATAAGAACATGATCGTAATGTCATTCTTCGTATCCCGAAATAGAACAAAATAAAAGGTAAAGGCAAATAATAGGTTTTAAATGGAGCAACACTTGCTTCATTTCTTAGTATATGTCCTATTTTTCCTTCTGTAATGATCTACTTTATTTCAGTCTTATGCATATTCAAAATATGGGATCCATATCAGTATGAAATACTTAAGAGACTAAAGAGTAATCTTATCACTCTCATCTTGTAATAAAATCTTCTCTGAGATTTATTTCTCTCAAAGATGGTTACTATATATGCCTGGACTATATATGTCATACAGTTCATATTCTAACGTTCTTTGTCTCTACAAAGATCATTAATTTTGGATATATGTCTTTATACACTTTAACTGTATTATTGACTGTTTGGAATCTTTCTCAAAGTTCCATCAACACTACTTTTAAATACCGTCAAAGGCCTTAATAATCAATACTTGCCTTTACATCACATTGATGATAAGGTCAATAGTTTTAGCATATCAAACAGATTAGTGGTAATATGAATCTAATTCATGCATCTCAATTTACGAGAAATTATGATAAGCTATCAGACAATGAACTAAGTTAATACTTAGCTTATTTTTGTCATTGTGCTTCTTAATAGCACTTAGAATTTATAATGTTCAATATAGTTCATCATTCAACTCTTTGAGATGAATAAAAATACTATAAAACTCTAAACCCATATACAACATTTACAACTCATAATGGCAACTATCACACATACCCATTATGTTCATCATCACATGATGTTTGTAAATTTGTATTATTTTTACAAAACTTCTCTAGTAGGAACATTCGCATAATCTGTTTTAAGACATCCATTTGTCTTATTTGAGAACAATTCTCAATATGATGTCAGTTCTATATATAATTTCGGTCAGAAAATTTAATTGACATCTTATATGCCAATTAAATTTATAAATATACTCATTATTCAAATATTTATTGAAGAGATAGAACAAAATTAATTGATGTAGGAAATTAATTTGACATGGACTTTTATCAAATTAATTATACTCCCACTGAATTAATGATCCTTCTGCATTAATTATTGAAATTCGCTCGAAGTTCCAGTGGGCTAGGATCCCGTTTGATTTTATTAGAACCTTGAGTGACTCAACAAGTCCCAATAAGACATTCAGATAGATACGCTATCAATCACATCTCTATGTGACTCCTAGATCATTAAGTAGACAACTGATTGTCACGTATATCTTATATACTTGACATGCCTCTAAAATTTTATTTCCTTGAGTGACTCAACAAAAAATAAAATCTTAGTTAAATTCGACCCATTGTTCAGAAATATCAAATGTTTCATCATGAAAAGCATGTCCATGAAAGAACAGCCTTGATCTAGTCAATAAGCTGACATCGGTAGTGTAATCTCAATTTTCACTATAACAATGGAAGGCATGTATCAACAGTTAATACAAATTTAATATTTTAATCAAGGAATCGGTCTCATCTCAATCATGCATAGTAATAATATCCAATATATAATTACCTATATATAACCAATAAGCGCGGATCATTATGGATTATTTTTACCCAATCTTCTTGAGCCATGAAGAAGATTAGATGGTTAATTTATTAGGAG
The DNA here is from genome assembly GCA_963692815.1 of Nyctanthes arbor-tristis. Taxonomy (NCBI): domain Eukaryota; kingdom Viridiplantae; phylum Streptophyta; class Magnoliopsida; order Lamiales; family Oleaceae; genus Nyctanthes; species Nyctanthes arbor-tristis. The sequence continues at coordinate 27,756 of CAVNYN010286690.1, forward strand.
ACATCACACTCAATCATCTAGTGCTAAATGCAAATAATTCTCTAATTTTCCCTTTCCAATTTGTATCATATACAAATTATCTTGTTATATCTCAAACAGGAAAAGGGGAAAAAAATTAATTGTGCAATCATAACAAGTATCCTATACCACTTTATTGCAACCAACCATATGGTTCAAGTTCATAATAATCCACTAAATCTATTCAATTAATATCACATTTTAATTAACATATCAAATTCTAGATTTGGCATCGACAATAATCATCTAAACTAATTTAGACAAGATGGAATAGATCAATCAAAATTAAACAATTAATCTAATTAACTAAAAAATTTCACATCAATAAAGTCAATCAATTAATTGTATTAATTCACCAACTTTACTGCTAATTAGGGATTACTGCAAAATAACTCTTTATTTTGTTTTCATATCAAAGTCATACTTCGATATAAGTTTTGAAACGATTTAGTGTTGAATTAGGGATTACTGCAAAATAACTCTTTATTTTGTTTTCATATCAAAGTCATACTTCGATATAAGTTTTGAAACGATTTAGTGTTGAAATCACAACTTGAATTAAGTCAAAATTCAACTTTTATCCAAATGATAATTTTGGCAAAACAAATATTTCACAAAATTTAAATTTTGACACAATAGAAAATTTTCTAAAATTTTATAAGATATTTAAGTTGTAACCCCAAGGACCCACTTGTCAATTTTGAAAAGTACGAGGCAAATTCTGAAATTTCAAAACTTTTAAGGTTAATCTATAATTTCCAAAACTTAGAGGACTATCCATGTAATTTCAAAAATTATAGACCCTCCTACACAAGTTAGAAACATGAGGGGCGTGCTGTGCAATTTTCAAAATTGCACAGCAGTCCCACGTCCCCAATTCTACTGCCACTGTTCAGGCTAGGGTTTTGAACCCTAGCCGCGATAGATGCTGCGCTGCTATACAGCACCTCTGACGGGGAGACCAGACCCCGTCCCAATCTCAGCGAAGGACAGTAGCAAAAACTGCGGCCGTTCACAGCAAGTATGCTGCTACAACAACAGCGGTTGTCGATGCTGCTTGTAGCAGCCCGGCGCTGCTACTGCAGCGCGCTCCTGCTGCGGTAGTGCTGACCATCCACCGCCAGAGCTGACCATCTATTGCCGGAACTGTTCCGGCGGCTTTCCAGAATTGTCCAACGCCTTTTCTGTGTTTTTTTTAAATGGAATTATGAAATCAAATTTCACAATTAGAAATCTGAATCTTATTCAGGTTTAATTGTCAATAATACAAATAAAATTGATACATGTAACAATAGCAATTATTGTCAAGTTCATCAAAAGTACCAAATTCTAATAAGGCATGCTCCGATACCACTGTTAGGAATTAAACAATATATATGCACAGTGGAAATTAAATAGCATCCAATTCCTGAGCCGAGAATCGACCTTGCACTTCAAAAGAATTCGTGATAGAAAATTAGCTCCTGTATAAACGCTGTAAATTGGAATTTCTAATTAACCGTTGGAGCAATGCTTGTCACCACAGCTGTCTAATTGTCTAGCCTCTAATGGTAATCTACACGGCAAGAATGGATTTGGAACTACACAACATGGAACAATTTCGAAGCAGATTTATGCGAGTATGTTTAGGGTTCTGTTAATTTCATATGCTAGTAAGAAATTGACAGATTTAAGGTTCTGTTAATTTCATGTGCTAGTAAGAAATCGACAAAATATCTACTATCACATCGTGTAAAATTCGTCATACGAATTTTTTCCTTTATTTTCCATATGAAACCCTAAACAGAAGATGCTTATTTATAATTATAGGATGCAAAACCCTAATCATATTTCTGCTTCATAGGCCTACAACTGAGCGGTCTAATTAATTGATCTTATTAATTAATTCAGTCCAATTAAACCCAGTCCAACTAATTAGAACTTGGACATCAATTCCAACAATAAGTCTACAGGAAACTTCAGAAACACACTGAGAAATTGATACTACTTGATAAACAAAGACTAGAAATTTCAATAATCCCTAAGTGGCTGATGCTCCAAGATCTCCAAAGAACTGACTGAAGGATCATGAACTAGTTTGAGACCCTTCATCTTGACGCTCGCGTCTCTTTTGAGTAATTCTAATATGTTCCTCTTCCAAGAATTGACGCACATAGGGGGATTGCCACTGTATACAAATCAGTTAATAAAATCTAGTTCTCCTCTTGTTCCTCTACAAAATTGAGTTTTCTCGATTCCAAGTCATGCCACTTTTGCCTATCTGTACTGCTTTACTGCTTCTCCAAATTTGTAGTTTTCTTTTTAAATCACTTCAATAATCTTTGAAGAGTCGTCTTCATTTTTCCTTTAGACTTTTTAATTCCAATTGGACGCTGAGTTGAAGGGCTCCTATAGTTTTCATCGTCTAGATTCAAATTGAGTGGCATTATTTCCTACTATGTAGGTGAGGATATGTAGTCATCCTGGCCAGGAGAATCAGGCTCAGCGGAACTATTGTTACCCCTTTGACGCTGGACAAATCTCCTTGTTGGGTTTCTACCATTAGTAAATTTCTCTATATCTTTCATTTGAGGCCAAACATGATGGAAGTTCCAACCATTTGTAAATTGTGGCTCTTGACGCTCCTCCATTTCTTTTGCTCTTCGATACTGTGATCAAGGTTCGATTATGTATTACACTAAGTTCAATAGTGTACAATATAATAGTAGTGCTAGGCTTTAACACTTACAATGTCATACTCGGAAGCATTCCCTGGATGAGCATCCTCAACTTGACGTGTACAAGCCCGCATTTTGCTTCTTGCAAACTTAATCATTTACATTTGCTTATCAAGTGATTTCATAGTACATTGCTGCCTAACGGATGGTGGAAGTTTACTATTGTACTTATCTGTGACTTGATTCCAAAGCATGTTCTTTGCCTGGTTTATGCAACAATTGGATTTTGAGTAACATCCAGGCAAACATAAACAACATGCATGTCCTCTCTGTGTGAGTAACTTGGAACATGAGCGCCAGACGCCATTCTTAATTTCACTTGACAAGTCATATTTTAGGATTTATTGATCAGCGTATACGTTTCTTATAATGTTCAGCTATTTATAGACGGAAAGGAACGTAAATGAGTTTAAACATATTTGATTTTCTAAAGCTACATATGAATAGTCATTTTAACTGAAAATGTAATTTTATTTGTCCCACAATCTGTAGAGAATAGATTCCCTCTACAAAGAATCAATTCCCTCTACAAAGTTTGATTTTCCCTATGCAAAGTTTGATTTTCCTTCTTCAAAATTTGAATTTCCCTTGTTTACTATTGCAACTAAGAAAATATTACTTTAACAAAGTTTAGTTCACACACCACAAGGGCCACCTACCAAAAACTATTATCATCGACCTACCATGTGCCACCTACCACACTTATATCAACTATCTACGATGTACCACCTACCACAAACTTGTATTCATCCATTTTAGAATGGCCTATCCCCCAATTTTACTACAACACCTACTTTTAGCATATGAGAAAAATAAACTTTAGCTTTGGAGGTTCCTCTTCTACATACCCTAATGATGAAAATGAAGGTGAACTACAGATGTACAAATTGGTGATGGAAATAATTGATGCAGAAGCGGAAGCAATTGTTTGTATGCAAAGCAATAACAATCTTTTGCTAGCGTATTATGTTAACCAACAGCGTAATATCATGCCAAAGCATAGAGACTCAGTCCCTAAGCATGTTGTTATCAACCATGAGCGAGAAGCTGCAAAACGTAACTTATCCAGCGACTATTTTGTGTGCTTCCGTGATTTAACGAGGAGATATTTCAGCTTCAATTTTGTATGTCCTGAAGTCTATTCATACAAATAGCTCACGCTGTGCAAATTCATGACAATTACTTTACACAAAAGAGGGATGCAATAGGTAAGATAGGTTTGGCTCCCCTTCAAAAAATAATAGTTGTACTTCAAATACTAGCTTATGGCACAGCTGCAGATACGATTGATGAATATATTGAAATTAAAGAATCTACCGCAACTGAGAATCTGAAATGATTTTGTTGATCTGTTATAGAGGAAAAGAATGTGACACGGGTTATTACTTAGCTGACAATATATACCCAAAAATGGTTGACTATTGTGCAAACAATTCGCGATCCCTGTGGTCCGAAAAAGAAACTATTTACCACTCAACAAGAAAGTTCTAGGAAAAATGTAGAACGTGTCTTTGGAGTTTTGCAATCAAGGTTTGCACTTGTAGAAAGACCTGTACGCTTTTGGGACAAACATGTATTGAAAAATATAATGACAACATGCATTATCTTGCATAGCGTGATTATCGAGGATTAGCGTGACCTTGATGCCCTAATCCAGTAGTGTAGGGAAGCTCCAGCACCAGAGGTTGAGATGGAGCATGACGAAGAAATTTGGTTCCAAAAGTTTCTTGAGCATCATCAACAAATTAGGAATACTGCAGCGCATTATGCACTCCATGATGCCTTAATTGAACATCTGTGGGAGCAATATAGCAATTATGAAAATTAAATTTGTGTATGTTACTGAGTTGGCTTGAGTTTTTGTCTTTATTAATGTATCGTTGTTAGTGTTAGTCGATTCCTGCATTTTTTTCCATAATGAGTTATTTAATAATTTAGATTTTCTTTTACTCCCAACAATATTCTTTATTTGGCTCCTTTTCGAGATATAAGTTATTTAACCTTAGCTAATTATAATTATTATACAAATTACGTATGGTTTTAACTAAATAGTATGTAATTTTTTTCTTATAGAATTAAAAGAATTGAAAAAAATATATATATAGGTCCCCTAAATTTAAGAGAAGCCATTGGAGTACAACAATTGTTTTCCCTAAATTTAGGGGAAATGGTTTCTCCGGATATAGGGGAAATCCTTGGAAATGGTCTAAGGCGGTGAAAGGTGCCCTACTTTGGCCATGCAATGCAATTTCTTCTTTGAAGAAAATATATACCATCATGTCCTTTGTAAAACCGCCGCCACCACTACGTACAATAATCGCAATAAAATCTCCGCTACAGAATTTTCAAACGGTGGTGTTTCACTCACCCACAGGGATCCTGGTTTAATATACGATTGTAATGTTCGAACGAATGAACTGGGTCGTTTAGGAAAAGCAAGTGAAGCCCGTAAAATGTTCGATGAAATGACTAACAAGACAGTATTTCTAATTCCACCATGATCAGCATTTATCTAAAAAGCAATGATCTTCACAAAGCAGAGGAGCTATTTTACAAAATGCTTAACTGTAAAAGAAACATTGTGGTTGATTATTCAATGCTTCATGCTTATGTTGATGCTGGTAACCTTGATGAAGCAGAGAAAATCTTTTATTAGATGTGCCAATGAGGAATGCATTCTCTTGGACAAATTGATTTCAGGGTATTTTAGTATTGAGGAATGCATTCTCTTGGACAAATTGATTTCAGGGTATTTTAGTATGGGTAAGGTTGATGAGGCTCGACTACTTCATTATAAAATGCATGAAAGGGGGGAAAAAAAAGAAAATTGGTAACCAGCACTAATATGATTTTAGGCTATGCTCGAAATGGGTTCATTGATGAAGCTCGTGATGCTTTTGATCAAATGCCTGAAAAGAATGTGGTTACTTGGATTGCAATGTTAAGATCTTATCTTAAGAATAACCAAGTTGACAATTCACTTAAATCTTTTATATGATGCCTCAAAGTAACTTGTATTCTTGGAATATTACGATTCGGGGTTGTTTGGATGATAACAATGAGTGAAACTAACTGTTTCAGTTGATGCCTTGGAAGAATGCTGTTTCTTGGACTACAATGGTCATGGATCTTGCACGGAATGGGATGACTGAGTTGCCACTGGAATGCTTTGATCAAATGCCAAACAAGGATACTGCAGCATGGAATGCAATGTTCACATCATATGCTGATGCAAGACGAATATTTAAGGCCAGTGAGCTTTTTGTTTTAATGCACACTAAAAACTTGGTCACTTGGAATGCTATGATTGACAGATATGCAAAAAATGGTCAAGAGACTGAAGCGTTTAAGCCTTTATGCGTTGGAGACTTTTGGACGTATGCTAAACAAGCCCGATGAAATAACTTTTGTGGGAGTATTGTCAGTAGTCATGCTGGCCTGGTCAGGAAAGGTCAAAGCCCTTTTAACTCCATAAGGTATGCTTATGGTTTGGAACGAAAGGCTGAGCACTATTCCTGTCTCATTGACATCCTAGGACGAGAAGGAACGAAATTTCAATGTGCTAAAGCTAGCTGAAATGCGATTGTTCTCGAGATGTCTGAAGAAAAACCAATAATTGGGAGGTGTTGGTTTCTTAGATAAGCCAATAACTTGTTCTTATGTTTACTCTTTATAATTCAGAAAAGTGTTTATAACATAGATTTTATCATCAACTGTGTAACTACCATTCTTTCATTCTACCATAGTGCCCAATTTCGTCCAAATTGTAGTGTTAAGCACAACCTTATGTTTATATGGTTGAAGTAAAATCCAATTAGGATAGAAAGATAATTAAAGAAACCATATATAGTTTAACCTGGAAATGTAAGGCTATTCTAATTAAACTAGAACGCATTAACAAACTAAAACTCTACTTATTATCCTAATATTTTTCTTCTATCATTTGGCTTTTCCAAATACATACAATGCTTAAGTTTCTTTGCTGACTAAGCACAATGGATGGTAAACAGACTTTTAAACTGTGGGAGATTCATCATTTGCTTTGAGTTCTAGTATAAATAACTGATTACTGTAACCAGCGATGACCATAAGAAGCTGCATCTTCTTGAATTAAGAAAATATGTTCTGAAAATTGTCTTCGTGGAAGTCTAATCATTATGATTTATGAAGTCGTATATTACGGTGTGTGATTGCAGTATCGTTGAACTCAACTCGTCTATATTAAGCATTAAGTTGATCTTTGCTTTATTTATAATTTTGACATTTCTTTACACTTAAGTCTTTCTTAGGATTCCCATCTCATGAAAGTTCAATTATAACATGTCAATAATATGGTCAACAATTTTGTCATCGTTACCATTTTGTGCTGATGCGGCAATGTGTTTATTTTCATTTTGTTAAAAATAATGAATTTTCAGCTTTGATCTCAATAGTTAACAGAATCCAGCCCTATAAACATCTTTGGGCCTTTGATTCAGACTTCAAGTAAAATCTATATTTATATCTATATTATATATTAAAACAGCTGCTTTCTTGCCAAGGAAGATTGTATTTTCCCGCCTAAAACAGTCATTTTTTGTCTTTTTACCACATTTGGTATTTCAATTTTGTTTTTCGTTTTTTTTTTATCATTTAGTAGGTTTCTTTTCTTTTCCCTTCAATTGGCCTTGGTCAATTTTTTCCTCATCTACGTTCTCCCCCCCCCCCCTCCCCTTCCTGGAATCCTCTTTCCGTCCACCTTCTCCATTGACGCCGTGCGTCCCTTTATTTTCGGTAGAGACCTTCAAGCATTGGTGAAACCCCTACGGTTGTCGAAGTCATATGTTTATCGATGAAACCTAATTCTTTTCCTCTGTTTTTATTTCCAGTCAATTTCCACATTGCTTCATTTTTTTTCCTCTCCCTTTTTTGCCTTGATCTCTAAAATTCCAAAATCTGTAGTTTTTTTCCTGGAATATGCATTATCAGCTAGTTTTGAAATTGCTTATTTCCACAGGTGAGCACCAATTTTTTCCCTGGTTTTATGTTTCTGGTTGGTTTCGAAATTATATTTTCCTTTTTGTTTTTGTCTTTTTTTTTGGGTTATATTTATGGATGGAAGTGCATCAATTAAAGAGCCATGTATGTGACTTTGATGGGTTTATATAGATTACAAATGGATATGTATATTTCCAGAGGATAATGATAAACTACCTTGTTGGTTCACCGGTTAATTTACCGGTTGAAAAAATTATAAAAAGGAGATGGAGGATAAAACTGTCAATTCAGATTCTTGACTTATTTGTTAGTTAGATTTTTGAAGGTAAAATTGTCAACCGGTAAAGCAACCTGTGAACTGATAGGGACGTGTATCATTACTCATTTCCAGAATACTAACTTTGATTTCGTGAAGTTTTGAACTAATTTTGGAACATGGGTACTATATTGAATGCAACAATAATCCATCCCGTGTGCATAGTGCTAGTTTTGTTGTGGATGCTCAATTCATTCAACTGTTGCCACCCAATCGCTTACTTTATTTCCCTAATCTATATATGGTGAGTACTATTTTTAGTCTTCATTTGTTTTATGATCTAACCATTTTTTGGGAGACGCATTATTTATCTTTTTTGGGAATTTTGTAAATATAAACGATTCTTTATAAATTATGAGGTCTTCACATCTTCCTATTGGGATTATATATCACTGCGAAACCTTCAATTTTTTTGTGGATGAGGTGAAGAAATCAATGTGGGATTTTAGGACTCAAGTCTTGGATATGTTCAGCAATTATTGTTTCCAATATTATTGCTAAGAACACTAATACTGAAAATTTTAATTGAATTTCGTATCATTTGAATTCCCCAGCTGTGTTTTTGTTAGTTGAATTTTCTATTTTTTTAGTTGAATTTTCTATTTTAGATTGCCTTTCATTGTCTCTGAATTTGTACTCTGTTAATGATATATAATTATATAATTTAGAAACAAACTTTGTAAATTTGCATCAAGTAATTTTTCGGTTTTCTATAAATGGGCTATATATGCATATTTCCAAAGCGATTGATTGGCCTTTGTATAATTAACACGGTGCCTCATTCAAATAGGAATCTGATTTACTCCACCCAAATTTGAGCAAGTTTTCACTAATAAACTCAATTGGCTACTCAAGTTTGATTGGTTAGACTTGTTGGCTGAGTTACAAAGGCAGAAATAATTGAATTTGGGCCACACGCTACTTCTTAATTTACGTTTTTCTTTCCTGGTGTGTCTATGTTCTTTTCATGTTTTGCTGTTGGGTTCTTGTGTTATGGTTCATTCATTCCTTGACGGCTTTTATTCTAAGCTAAATGAATATTGCACGTCATTACAATTTTTAACAAGCATTTCCTTTCTAGGATATAAATGCAGTTAACAAAATCAGAGAGGTCCCAGCTAACTCCCAAATTGGAAAATAATTTTAACAGCTTCCCCACTCCTTAGTGCACTATCTATGGTTCTCTTTTCGAACCATTGGGACTTGAAGACGATGGGGTCGCTGGTGAAATAGTTGGTGAGTGATTGGCTCTACAAATGGATGCAATGGCCTTAGTTCCGCATGTTTTGGCAAGATTTTACGGCCCAGATCCTCAGTAAGTATAATGCACATACCATTTGAAAAGTTTTGCAGTTTTTTTTTTTTTTTTTTTTTTGAGAAAAACACTTTGTGTTCTTTTGGTTTCAGTTTGGTTCAGAAAAATTTTGGGTTAATTAATGATAAGCTAAAATTAATTTGGTAATAAAATGATTGATTAATTATTAAATTTAGTGGTTTTGGGTTATTATAATTTTATGGGTTTGGGATTAGTGAGATAACCAATATTATTGAGCTGAAAAGTATAATTGACTGAATCTTTCCTTAGCAAATAGGCTATTGGACATGATCTGCACCTAATGGATCTTTCGCTCTATTCAATCGCTTATACTTTATCTCAATTAATTGAATCCTTGATATGATTTCTCTTTATCCTATTGCTATTTCTTCCCTTATCAATCAAGTATTTCTAATTCTACATGCTTGCTCCAGTGTTTCTACTAAAAAGTACCTCTTCAGCAACGCTTTTTTTGCGATGGATGCACATTCATCGCAACTTTCTGACGGAACCATCGGAACTTTGAGACGGGCAGAAATCCGTCGGAAATTTCTGACAAAAATATTTCCAATGGAAATTTCTTACGGCAATGTACCGCCGCCGGATATTTCCGAAGGCATATACTGGTCTATTTGTTTCCGTGAGAAATTTCTAATGGAAACTTTAGGCCGTCGGAAATTTCCGATGGAACAGTAAATGCTGTTGAAAATTTCTAACGGCATATATTGTTCCTTTGGTTGCTATCGGAAATCTCCGATGGCATTTACTGTTCCGGCGTAAATTTCTGACGGAGTCCTCAGGCCGTCAGAAATTTCTTAAAAACTAACCCTATAAACTTTGTGTGTTTTCTAGGGATGGCAACGGGCGGGTTGGGTCGTGTTTGGCCTCCCAGCACCCCGCCCCATTTTACTTTTCCCCACCCCGTCTCCATCCCCGTTCCCGTCCCCATCCCCGTTTGAATCAGGTCGGGTCGGGTTTGGTTTGGGGCGGGGGCCGGTCAGTCAGGGATGGGAAAAATCCCCGTTCCAGCCCCAAATTTTTTTTTAAAAAATTAAAAAACAGCCCTGTAAAATAACGTTCATTCACTATAACAACTACTAAAAAAATATTGTAACATTCAAAATATGAAATATTCATACAATCACACAACATTCAAATGTTCAAACATTTAATCACACAACACACCAAATATTCGAAGTTGGAATTACAAGAAAAGTTCTAAGCTTAAACATAATATTTCAAATTCAAACCTTACCAACAACTGACATTTGAAGTTAAACCTTAAAAGAACAAGATTAAATCCAACCTTACCAAAGTTCCAACAAAAACAAGTATATTCATAAAATGAGCACTCAAGCATCCATACAATTTCATTCTAAAATGTTTCTTCATTATTCTTCATCTTCAACATTTGTGCAATACCTAATAATCACTTGTTCCTGTACAAAGCATATGCCTTATTTCATTTACGTTTTAAGAGGGGGTTTTTTTCAATGCACACTTTCTTGGACTCTGTTATAAAATTTTACATAATAATAACATCCAGACGTACAAATGTTTAAGTAACAAACAAACAACGGATAATACACTTAGAATGCCACGCTGACTTGGTAAATCATTTATTACCCAAGATTCTGCATTTTTTTTAATAACACATAATGAAGCCAACTATTTTTTTTTTTTTTATTGGGAGCCAGCTCGATTTTAGCACAGGTATCACACGAACAGAAATGAGTTCCCTTGTGGGCCAGTACACACGGTGAACGAAGAGACTACCAAAGAAAGTTGACATTAATCTTTCTCTTTAAAAGCATACAACCCACAATCATTCCAGGCATATCGGCCAAAAAAATTTTTCAATGCGCATCCATCAACCAGTCAAAACATCAATCTTTCAAATTAAAAAACAATAACGTCACTGGCCAAATCCCTATTTAAACCCAAACTTGAACAAAATTTCCAACAGCAGAAAACAGATTAAAACCATTCCCACCACCTAAATCAGCTTAGAACTTCCTAGAAAAAATGGCTCCTACCATTGCGCTCTTGAAAGATGTCAACAGAAACAAGTTTGACTGGAGACTAAAGCTAAGATGCGGCCGGAAATGGCGAGTGCCAGAAGGGGACAGACTCGGTCCTATCCTCGACTTTCTTTTTGTTGATAAAGCGGTAAGAGCAGCAAGGTTTTAGGTTATATATACACCAGTTACGTACGCACATATATATATATATATATTTTTTAACTGGGATTTCATATACATTCTATACAAGGATATCATGTTTAGGGGATAGCCAAAGGAAGAATGATAGAAAAGTTGGACACTTTAATTGAAGAGGGCGGACTATGTGTCGGAAAAAACATATCTGTTCAGGATAACAACCGACTCTACCCAATCA